>CM021101.1:563301801-563356701 GCA_007115665.2 Sequoiadendron giganteum | reverse complement strand
TTGTTAGATGAAAATGATGATCTAGAAAAAGAATTGAGAAAGACTAAAACTAGAAATGAAGAGCTAGAAGATAGGTTGAAGTCCTTTGAAGAGATTAAGCAAAGAAATGAAGAATTTGAACTAAGAGCAAAACAGTTTGATGAAATGAAAGAAAAGAATGAAGATTTGGAACAAATCTTTAAAAGGGTAGAAGAGGAAAATTGTTCACAGCTGAAGGAAATCACAAAACTGAAAGAAGAAAATGATAAATTAAGGGCATGTAATAATTTTGTGAAAGCAAAATATTCAGTGTGTGATGTCTCATGTGACACAACAGATTTGTGTATTTCATTTGAAAAATCTATTTCTGTTGAAAATGTTGGTGATAAAAAATGTCTAGATGAACATGTTGATGAATTTGCAAATATGGCTAGTTGTGATGATGTGTTAGAAACTGCAAAAGATGCTAGTTGTTAAGAGAATGCAAGGTTAAAATCATGAAAAGAATGGGTTATACTGGACAAGGTCTAGGCAAACATGAACAAGGGATAATAGAGCCAATTGAGGCTACAATGAGGCCGAAGAATGAAGGTCTTGGATATGTTCCAGGAAAAGGAAATGCTGCTACAAGTGCAGGTAAGTTTGTTAGAGAAGTGAAGAGTAATGAGTGTTCACACTATCATAGAAGAGGTCACATCAAGGAGAAGTGTTGGGATTTACACCCTTGCGGTATCTGTGGTTCGAAAAATCATTGTGAAGAAATGCGTTGGAATAAAGTGTCAAAGAATGAGTCTACATCATAATGCATAAAGATGGACTATGGATGGGTTTTTGATTCAAGCTGGCAGAAGCTAACAGGTATGCTTAAGAAATTGTACAAGTGTACATATGTGAAGGTTAATAAAAAATCTGTGAGGTATGAATGTTCACAAGAAATGAAAAATGTTTTGAGAGAAAAGAAGTTGTAGTCTAATGAGTCACTTGCAAATAGTGAAGATGAAAATATCAGTTTAATGTTTTGAAGAATTGAAGACAAGAAACTGTTGCAACAGTTGAAAGGTTAAAATGAACAAAGGTGTGCAAGATAAAGTCACAAGAACTTCTAAGTTTGAGTGAAGAATGATTATGTGTAAAGATATGTAAATTCAGAAAAGTAGCCGAAGCTATCACTACAAAATTTAATGTCTTATACAGTAGCAGCTATCAAGGAATTAGTCAAAATAATGCTAAAGAATGTTTTGAAATACAGACATATGAAGTTGTCAAGGAAGCTTGTAATAAAATTTTGTTTGTGCATTGGAGAGAAGACATAATATGAATGGATAAAACAGAAGGTACAGCCATAGCTATTAAATATCACTATCTATGGTAAATTTTGAAGTCTCAGAAATCAGAAAAATTGTCTTGATTGAAGAAGAGTTTTTTTTTGAAGTGCTGATCTGATTTAATAGAACAAAAAAAAAATGCTTGAATCCAACTTCAACGATTGGAGGAAAGTGAAACAGTTTTTGGAGAAAGAAATAACATAATGAAATGCAGTAACATTCTAAAGGCAGAATCAAGACATCAAATAAAATAAATGAAGATAAGATTCCCTAGCACTAGCAAAGTGCCACTATGGGAAGTGATGAATGAAATTACTACAGCTAGTTTGTGGTAATCTGAAACCACCTCATTGAAACAATGAAATTGACAAAAGTTAAAGAAAGAGCAAGAAATATCACAATGATATGCAACAGCATTCAATAATCAGTATGAAGACAAAAGATGGACTTAATGACAAAACTCCCATGCACCAGCAATGTGTTTTCATGGGAAGAGTTGAGAGAAATCAGGAATGAAGTCATGAAACAGATTGAAAAGAGAGAAATCAGGAATGAAGTCATGAAACAGATTGAAAAGAATTGGAAATAAAGAATGAGAAGAGATTCAAAACCTAACTGATGAACAACAAGTTGCTTTTGAAATAAGGAAGGTTGTAGATAAACAAGAAATGAAACAACAGCACAAGGTTGTAGATAATAAAATCAGAATATGCCATTGAAAGGGATGAAATCACTCTTGTGAGTTTATGGTAATCTAAAACCACCTTCATAAGAAAATGCAAATGGCAGATGGTATGAGTAGCAGCTCAGTTAGTGATAGATAGTAATTGATGAATAATGATGTTTGTAAATGGTTCGCATCAAATGATAGAAAGGAATTTGCAAAAGAAGAATTGACCATGGTAGAACGAGGGAAAACACAAACTGTGGAAGACGGATGAAAAGAGACCAGTCTAGAAGTAAAAAGATACTGGTAGCAAAAAAAAGAGAGAGCTAGTTGTGGGAGAAGAAGAACTGTCGTTGCAATTGAAGAGAAGGAATTGCTATCGAAAGGTTTGGAATCACTGTTTAAGGAAAATATGTAAGCACAGCCACAACTGTTAAAGAAAAATTAATTGACAAAAGTCAAGAAAAAGGACGAAGCTACAAGGCAGTTTGAAACATAAAGAGGAGGATTGGAGATTGTGAGCAATACATAAATTCGCTTAAGCACAGTGATGGCAGAAGTTGAAATTAAGGGAGAGTGTTGGAAATAATTCCAACTTCTGGTTTACCACCATACCGCAGTCGTTCTTTTTGTTGCTCGCGATACCGTGGTATTACCACCATACCGTAGCCTGCTTGCTTGCTCCCCGCGGTAGCACGGTGTCCTCATCTTACCGCCATACCGCGGCTTCCTCGTCGGCCCCTTGCGGTAGCGTAGTGTTACCGCTATACCATGGCCTCTCTAGTCTCCCCTTGCGGTAGCACGGTATCGTAGCTATACCACAACTCTCTTTGTTGCCGTCTATGGTAGTGCGGTTAACCGCGATACCATGGCCCTGTACAGTGCCCCTCACGGTTGGGCGGTACCCCGCGGTACCGCAGGCCTGTCTTGCCCCATGCGCGATAGCACGGTTTTTGCTCGTTTTGGCGGCGGTACTTTATGGTGTATGAGATGGCAGACTTTTATATCGATTGGACATTGTTTTAATGTGTTTGGACGAAGACATCTTGGCCTTTCTTAATGGCCTTTATTATTATATTAAATGTGGGTCTTTTTGGGCTGCTGGATATATTTTTATATAGGTGCTTGTATTTGGGAGATAGATAGATGAGTGTGCAGATATGAAAAAAGGCTCTCAAGAGTAGAGAAAAATACTTTGTATCAGAAGTTTGTAATGTTGTGGATAAAAAACTCAGAAGAGTATAGAAGGTAGAATTTTCTCTAAAGTAGCATGATTAAAGGAGAAAAGAGCAGCAGCTCTGTGAGAAGTTGAAATATGTCTTTGAAAAACAGTATAATATAAATTTTCTAGGTTTGAAGCATATGTTTAAATTTCTTAATTTTTAGTGTTTAAATATGAATGATGTTGTGTTTGTTCTTGTATGCCTCATGTATTCGTACATGGAAAACAGAAGGCCTAATTCGTGTACTATAAGTGTTGATAACTGATCATATAATTAGTTTGTTAGATTCATTTAGATCGTATGTTGCATGTCTCATGCAGATTCCTTTGTTTAGAATAGTCTTAGTTTGTTTTGGTAACAGTTAATAAACTTGTCTATTAAAATATTTGGCAGATCTCAACGGTTATCTCTTCTAAGCTACAATTCCATTTCAACTCTAAAAAACAACAATTTGTTTTCATGCGAACAACTTCTACAAACTTGATCCACCTGGCTTTGATAGTCTGATGCCCACAATCCTTTTCTCCACTTTGATACCAATTGTAAAATACCAGAACAAAGATAAACTAAAAATAGAGGAAAAAACACTCCACCATAAAACCCACCGTAAAATGTTGACCATGAGTTTCACCATGCTACATGTGCTTTCACTACCATGCTAAGTGCCCTCTCTGTGACGCACAGTTACTAAGGTTTTACATAATTAATGTTAAAGATAGTTTGCATGCATATATCTATTAATAGTCTTTGAGTTTCAGTTTTATTTGTCAGTTAACTAAAGCTAGTGCATGCATGATAGATGAAATGGAAAGAGGCTACAATCTCTATAAAAATTGTCAACTAAAAAATGTAATCCCTTCGAAAGAGCTGAAAAAAAGTTGTGTTTGTGTTAAAACTATTCTTAGTATTTTCTGTGTAGTGTTGTTTCCTCTATTTTTGTTTATCTTTATTCTGGGATTTTACAATAAGCTCACAGACTCTTTAATTTTTGTTTTAAAATAGCTTGATTCTTGTTTTACTACCATGGTAGGAACTCTTGAGTTTGAAGGCTAACTGTTGAAGTTGTAGCTCTCTTTGAATAACATTGTTTGATCCATCTATGCTTGTGATGTTAGGATTTGGGCACTTGTAGAATGTGAGGCATTCTTTCTACAAATATTGTTAAGAGTTAATTCAACTGTACGTAGCTGGTAGGTAAAGTAGGTTTATGGATTAACTCCAAAAGACTCTAGACAACTCCATATTAGGTTTAGTTGCTTCAAGCTTACTCTTTCTCTTTCTAGTAGTTTCCAGTTGCTTCTAAAAGGTTGTAAAATCCCTAAATATTGTATTGCAATGTTTTGAATAGAATAAATATAAATGAATATACGTTTTCCCTCCATGCTATATTTTTTACTCTGTTTTTTATTGTTCTTCATTTTTCTCTGCCATTGTTGACATGGTATCAGAGTTGTATGATAGATGATCATAAAGACTTGGAGAGTTGGAGAATTTGGGGAGTTTTTAACTACTATCAAGAGGAGGAATCATCAACAGAGGAAGTTGACTTTATTTTCATTTTATTTTTTATATCTATTTTTCACAAATAAAGTTTTACTCACCAAATTTGCGCCATCAATATCACTCTAATCATATTATTTCTCTAAAAATAAATCCGTTTAGTTGTAAATAGGAATATATATGCCCTAATGATATATATTATTTATTTTTGAAGTTTTTTCCAATAAATATTATCCAAAGATATGGTCAATCGCACAAAATTTTATGATCCTCCAATAACAGATTCATTTACATAATGTTCTCTCGAATGTTATTCGTAATTAAAATTTTGAAAGATCGCAAAATCTGAATAATTTAAATTGCTAGGAAATATTTTGAATAATTTAAAAAATATATATATTTTGTTTTGATGGAAATATTTCAATTTATATTGGTAATCTATCTTTAATTTCAAATATATATTTTCAGTAAATATTTCGAAGTGGTTTCGTCAAAAAAATTAGTGATCTATCCCACATGTTATTAATTGTTGACAGTAGTCATTTTGAAAAGGGTAATTTTTTGGTTTTTGTTTTTTTTCTTTTTAAATTCCTTTGGATTTATTGCAAGAAATGGTGCCAAACTCTGTGAGGAAAGTAATTATGTTATTTTGAAATTTTGAATGATTTGAATATTACAAAAATATAATATATTTGAATATTATTTAATATATTTTAATATCACTATTGTAATGCCCTAAATTTAACACTCAAAATACAATTAAAGACAAAACATAAATTCCAAATTTCGTACACTTCACTTGCAAAACTCTCAAAGTCTGCTACCAAAGAAGGCACTACAAGAAGGCATACAACTTTTGACCAAACATAAACTATAATTCTTTCAGTTAGATAACTAAATATTTTTAGACCACCATGGTCAATTCGATAGGAGACATGGAATCCACATCTTTGAGGTAGACTTAAATAGTTCCACCAACCCAAAATGAATTTGAAACATTATATAAGTCACATGCCAACAATAACACATATATATATACATATATATCAGTAGTAATCACAAAAACAATAAGAGAACAAATCCTAGGGGCCGGACCTAATCCTCAGGGGCACATCTTTGACAGCCTTGCCTACGTATATAATTCGCAGAGGAATCGTAGTTCAACTACAAGACTTCAACCATTTAGCCCTTGGTTGGATAGCAAAGGGATATAATCCACTAGGTTAAAGAGATGTCTTAACATCAGTCTCAACCATAACATCAACTCATACAACAATGATAGTGTTAACAATACAAAGGAAGGATTCCTAATTAGCACACAATAAAGGCCTCTATCATAACCATACCTCAAGTAATATTTTAATTAAGGATTCATTTAGGGAATTTTTAAATATATGCCTATCATATAACACCACTCACAATATTTCACTATAGCAGGAATTACCAACGACACCTAAGACCCTATTACATCCATTGAACATATTTTCTATTTGGTTATGTATTGGGTGGAGTTGTTGGTGCAATTCCACCATTAGCACGTTGCTTGAGGGTGGGGTGAGTAAAGAAAACAAAATTGGATGCACAAACTTCATTGCATGGACCCTTAAAACAAGTAACAAGATGATAAAGGACTTAGGTTAAGGTTGTGCTAGGTTTTGAATACTTGTTATGGGCTTTCAGTGACTAACCTCCACTTGACATCCAACTCCACTTCAAACATAGTGTTATTAATCCATCCAAAGATAATCTATCATTTGATGTTATTATAAACCCAATGATATAAATGTATTTTTGTTGAGGTATTAAAGTTGGATAATTTAAATATCCATATTAATATTAGTATAAATTAGACTCACAAAAGAATTCATGAACTTTAATTATTTAAAACTAAATAAATTTCATGATGAGAAAACGTATTACTTAGGAAAGACTCTATTTTTTTAAAATTATCAAAATTAAAGAATAACAATTATAAATAAATATATATTAATTCTTTTATATACATAATATTATTTTCCTTAAAAGGAGGGGGGAGGAACGAATGAAGAGTTATCTCTTCCTATTTATTAAAACCTCCTTTTAAAAGACATGGAAATATATTCCCTTCCTTTAAAAAAAAATATACTAAGCATTCTTAAAAGTAAAGGTGAGGGGCTCTATTTATATAATTGATTTTATATTATTGTGATGCCCTCATCGAGAGGAGATAAATTATAAAAGAATTAAGCACAAACTTTAAACTAGGGGAAAACCCCCAATTGCCGCCCACGATCCAATACATGTTCACTCCATGCTCACCTAACCCCCCAATAACCGTTTATATTTTAGTCATTACATTATTTTATTTATGCCAATAAAAATTTACACGACACCAATATATGTTCACTACTAAATGTGTAGCTAACCAATAAATAAAATAAAATCTAAAAATCTATTGGTACATATATGTTTTGAATACAAGACAAGTTGCAGACAATAAAGTAATTTTTGCATTTATTTAAGTACATTGATGTTTACAATTACCACTCTATGCAAGTGGCTCAAAGCTTCAACTACATAATATATAAATGTATATTTGAACAGTTAATGGTGCACAATTTCACATTATATAAACCATTATGAACAGTTAATGGTGCACATTTTGACATAATAGCAAACATTGATCAGCTTTATGAGCTATCATTTGCACATTCACCCACACTTCCTATCACATTTTCATGTTTTATCTCCATCAACTTGTGGTACCTGTACACACAATTAATGGTGTAAGACTCCCTAATAAACCAAAAAACATATTATAATTCATATAAATGACTGAATTTATGCAAGCCACCTATTTTATCTATTAAACCAAATATAAAATTGAATTCCTAAAGGCCACGACAGAACTCAGGCATAAATGGCCACTGCAAAATGAAATGACAAATTGTTTCCCAGAAAAAATTCAAATTTGAAACTCAACCACCACAATTCAATGCATTCGAATTTCAAATTCAACCACTATAATTCAATGCATCCAATTCGAATGATTTTATAAGAGGGAATTTCTAGGGTCATTACCATTACGAATTATCCTCTACTTTCACTGAATACCCTCTGCAAAATTCAGAGCTTCCTAAGGAAATTTATCTTCTACAAAATTAAGAGCTTCCTAAGGCAATTAATCCTTTGCAAAATTCAGAGCTTCCTAAGGCAAATTCTACACATTTGTCTTTAAAGGGAGCTTATTTAGGTCGATACACCCAGAATAGGTAAATTCATGTTTTATATTATCAATTAGCTATTTTACATTTATTTTATCTGTTCTCATTATTCAAAATACTGTTTCATGTTTTATATTATCAGTTAGCTCTTTTACATTTATTTTATCTGTTCTCATTATTCAAAATATTGTTATATATTTATGTACTCACTGTTTACATTATTTTTAGGCATACTATTTTACATTTATGTTGTGTGTGATTCATCATTCAATATTCTGTTTTATATTTACGTACTCAAAATCTTTGCATTTTTTTCAAGCTATGTTGCCTATTTCATTATTGAATATACTCTTTTATATTTGCGTACTTAATGTTTACATTCTTTTCAAGCATACAAATTAATATGTTTTTAGTCAGTTGTTCAACTTAACATTTTCCATTATTTAATCATATCATAATTACATTTTTTTCACTTGCATTCATCATAAATCAAGATAATAACAGCAGCATTACCCATTTTGGAATCATATCACAGTTATATTCTAAATCCCTCTTTACTAATCATGAAATTTAATGGGTTTATAGTTTTTGTCCCAAATTATTTGTTAGAGTAATTGGATATTTACTTTATTAATTAAACAATATTTATTTAGTTACTTAAAGTTCCATTTTACCTCTTTTCACTTAAGCTAACATTAGGTGCGTAATAATTAATTACTTTAATAATTATTATTGTGCAAGCTTAGGGTTTTCCTTTTTAGGGTTTTCACCTATATGTGGTTGAAAACTATCGTTTGTATCACTATTCATTTTACATTTTGGGTGAATACATTGCTCCACATTCTTGAGCATTTTCTTGGTTGCTTCTCTTTGCTTCTCCTTGTAACAGGTATTCTTTGCTTGCAGAGGTCACTAGGCTCCTGTGGTGTTGTATTTTCTCAAATCCAATATGCTATCAGAGCTTCAGATCTACACCTGCTTGTTCTTGTTTTGAGATTTTTGCATTGGAAGCAAATCTAGGGTTCTAAAGCTTCTTCTTGTGGATTCAGCATACTTCGATTTTAGGTTCACTTCGGGCCCAAATGGACAGTGCCATTGGATTCGTAGCACCCAAAAACCCCTAAATCGATTGTCAAATCGTCGATTTTGGTTACAATCAACCAAGGATGCAAAAAAAAAAATTAGGGTTTGGTTGTACGGCCCCCCAACAAAAATCAAAAAAATTTAAAAATCAAAAACCTAAGGTTTTTATTATTTTATGTGACGTGCAAATTCTTGTGCCCACTTTCGGCCGATATAGCGGCCACCCGCCCGACTTGCTGTAGAGCTCGGAGAGCTGCGTCGACCACTTCGCCCAGCTCGGCCACTCCCCGCCAAGCTTGCCGACTCCACCCAGCTCCGCTACACTCCACGCTCGCCGTTGCCGACTCCACTTCGAGCTCACCGCTGATGCCGTCCGCGGGCTCGTCAACCCCTGTCGGCCCCTCCAGCCCCTGCGGGCTTCAAACACCCGCCACCATGTCACATGGGTGACCGCGGGTTATCCGCCCCAACCCCTGGTCCGCCCAGACGACCAGGGACTATTTTTTTTAGCCCCTGAGGGCTATGAGACATTTTTTTTTTCTCCTTTTGAGCAACTTGCACTAAATCGGGCGTAAAATGGGCATTTTTTCTCGGATTTTCGAAAACGAGATATCGCTGGAAAGTTGGTTTCCGCGCCGTTCCAATGGTATTGGTAATTTTTTTTTATTTTGCAGTTTTGCAGTCTTTTTTGCCAGTCAAAGTCAGAACTTGATTTTTTCACTCCAAGGGACGTATATTTTGCGTCCGAACTCCGTTTTGCGCAAACGAATAGGCATTGGAAAGGTATTATAGTGATCTTTCCAAATATACAGTCTATTTTATCAAAATATTTAGCAGGTATTTTTTATTCAACTTTGTGTGTTTTTACACTTTGTTCAATTACTTGGTTATTCTGGCTCCTACATGAGTTTTGTTTGCGTTGGATGGGTTATGTTGATATGCTTTATCATTGCTGAGATCATTACTCTTTGAATTTTTCATTTGAAAAGTTATCATAGGTGTTTTTTTACTCACCCTTCAGTTAATCTTCTGGAACGGGGTAATTATGAGTCATGGGCAAAGGGTATACTTACACATTGTAAGTGGCTTAATATTTTGCCTTATTTGTATGATCTCATACCTGAACCAGCAACTTTAGAGCGAAAATTAGCATGGGATATCATTAGAAATTACATAGTAGGATTTATATTGTCTAGTGTTGATCATGACATTGTGTTGACTATATCGGACATTGATTGTCCTCACCCACTTTGGACACGTCTTTGGGAGATTTATGGAGACCCAATTCTATCTCCATTCCCAGAGGATCCTGCTTCAGATTGTCTCTTACCCATTGCTTGGAGAAAGAATACACCCTTTGATCATGATACTTTAGAGAAGTTTGAGTATTTAGACACCCTTACATGTTCCAATGGATCAGAGGTTTGTGTCACTGTTCCTACTCTTCAGACTGAAACTTCATCAACATCTCTTGTTGTTCTTGATTCAGTGCAGCAAGGAATCATACATCTTCCAGACATAGCTACTTTGGACTCTTATATTGCAGACATATCTTTCTTGTTTGTGGAGTCCTATATTGCAGATTTAGAGGATTATTTTGAAAACATTCATCTCCTCTACCTTGACAGTCAGGTTATCACTGTTCGCCCACCATTATCCGTGCATTCAGAGATTGCATTTCAGTATTCTCCATATCAATTTGGATTTGACATTATTTGTTTCAGTTCAGACACTGAGACTCTTCAGCATCCTATCATGGCACACATCTTGAGACAGATTGGTTCATCATTCTTCACAGGGTTTCTTCGACATTGTCCGTTGGATCCATTTCTTCCCAAGGGGAGGAATAGCACTTGCCGCTTCAAAATCTCCTTTTGGATTCTACATCAGGCATCTACCATTGTGACAGGAATTTCTTCATTGTGGGGGGGCCTTCTTCTCTCTTTCTATCTCTCCTATGGAGACCATTGTACATGTACTTATATGATAGAAGTTGTCTATGGGGGGTATCATGTTATCCACCTCCTATCCTTCTTTCATTAGTGCATTGCATTCCTTCCTTGCATTCTATTTTGAGGAGGAGTTTTGTTCCCACTCGATTTTCTCCTTTACCCCGTTTCATTTAGTTTGCATTGATTTTGTATATGGGTACCTGATCTAGCCTTGTTGTCGAGACCCATTGCTTTTGCTTTCAGTAGCTTCTTCTAGGTTTTAGCTTCTCCATAAGTCTAGCTTAAGAGTAATTGGATATTTACTTTATTAATTAAACAATATTTGTTTAGTTACTTAAAAAAAAAAATTACTTTTTTTCACTTAAGCTAACATTAGGTGCATAATAATTAATTACTTTATTAATTATTATTGTGCAAGCCTAGGGTTTTCCATTTTAGTGTTTTCACCTATATGTAGTTGAAAAGTATCTTTTGTATCATTATTCATTTTACATTTTGGGTGAATACATTGCTCGACATTCTTGAGCATTTCCTTGGTTATTTCTCTTTGTTTTTCCTTGTAACAGGTATTTTTTGCTTGCAGAGGTCACTGGACTCTTGTGGTGTTGTATTTTCTCAACTCCAATATTATTGAGTAGTTTATGGATTACAATTTGCAGACAAATACATATATATACAGTCATGCCATGTAGGGTTTCATCATATATATATCTGATAAGAATATAAAATCCTCTGCAAATACAATGATACATTCTCATAACAATATATCATTCTCTGTAAATAGAATGATATTTTCTTATCATAATGTATACATACATATATATATATATATATATATATATATATATATATATATATATATATATATATATATATATATATTCTTATCAGATTACATACATGTGAGTGGTACAAAATTGTTCCCTAGTGAATTATTCTATCAATGCCATCGAGGGTTTGGCTGGGTTTGACTGTAATCATTTCTTTTTACATGTGACTAGTACAAATTTGATCCCTCGTGAATTAATCTGTCTATGCAATCAAGGGTTTGCCTGCTATGATTTTATTTGACATTATTTTTATGAAATAATCACATGTAATGTGATTCAAACAGAACATTGATGGAATTTTGACCAAGTATAATAATGAAATTTTATGGGTTTCCAGTTTTAACCCCAAATTATTGAGGGGTTTCAGCATATGGGTTAATGGGTTTACAGATTTTGTTGATTCTCTTTGAATCCCTGCATTATCATGATGACACTTGATGGGTAGAGGTTTTCTATTTTCAGTAATTATAATATATTCTTTGTTGCACTACCAAGTTATGCAACTTTTACTATTTGTGCAGGTTAAGTGGAATATAATGGCACCTGCTAGAAGACTCTCTAAAAGGGTTGTAGGAAGAGGACCACGTGCCATTAGAGTCATTCGCGGGGTCCACTTCGTTGATGAAGAGCCTGTAGAGGAAGTGCATGCAATTCCTGTAGAAGAAGACATCCTGACTCTGCGGATGAAGCCACCAACACAATAGAAGCCGAACCACCAGTTGAGCCAGATGCTCAGCCCGATGTACAACTGCCCTCACTTGTACCCATCAAGCAATGGACATATGCTGATATGGAAGGATCAGTCAAAAGTGTCGAAGAACACAACATGTTAGTTAGGGCAGCGACAATCAAGTGGGGTATGCCACCTAGCAGTTTGAGGACGTGGCTGTTGGGAGTTACCACCACCAAGAAAAGGGGTCCACGTACCATATTATCTGATGAGGAGGAGGGTAAGATTGTCCAATGGTGCAAGGACATGGCAGATCTGGGCCACGGACTGCAGGTCAATCAACTACAATCCACAGTTGCCTAAATCACTACAACTTGGCCCAATCCATTCACAAATGGTGTCCCCGGGAGGTCATGGTGGGTAGGATTTTGAAGAAGGCGCCTAGATTTGACAATAAGAACTGTTGAAGGAGTGGATAGTGATAGAGCAATTATGGTTCGTCCTTCAGTCATGCAAGCTTTCTATGACAACCTTCAAGATATGATTAACCTTAACCACTATGGAGCAAGCCGAATTTGGAACTGCGATGAGACGGGTATTCAAGCTAGTAGGAACTGTGGAATGAGAGTTATTGCAAAATTGGGTGTAAAGAGTGTACCACATTTGGTTTCAAAGAGCAGAGAGTGGATCACAGTGCTGGCTTGTGTAAATGCAGCTAGGTTAAGTATTCCTGGGTTTTACCTGTTTAAATGAAAAAGGCACATGCAGAATTATATAGTAAATTGTGAGATAGGTGCATTGATGGCAATCCAAGAACATGCTTGGATGACAAAGGAACTATTTGTCAAATGGTTAGACCATTTTGCAGGTAATATCCCTGGTGGCGCTTCACCAACAAACAGGGCCCTTCTGATTTTTGACGGCCATGGCAGCCACGTGGCTTTCAAAACCATTGAAGAAGCAAGAAAATTAGGAATAGACCTGTTAACACTTCCTGCTCATACCAGTCACAAGCTGCAGCCATTGGATGTCAGCATTTTTGCTCCATTCAAGGCATATTTCAGAGAGGTGCGAACCATCTGGAAAGCTAACAACCCACATATCGATATTGGGCATGAAGAGTTGGCAACTCTAACAAGCCGAGCTTTCAAAAAATCTTTGACACCATCCAACATTATTAGTGGGTTTCAAAGAACAGGTATTTGGCCATTTGATCAGTCAGCCTTTGACAAGGGCATGAGGCCAAGTCAAGGCTATATTGTTGAACACGATGTATCAAGTCCTAGAACAGAAAGTGATGTTAATGCAGCAGAGACATGTCTGCATCTACTTGGTTACAACCAGGAACAAATTGATGGTTTTGTGCGACAATGCAATCAGGACACTCAAACTACAACACACATTCAACCAAAAATTCAGCCAGTTATTGCAAATTTCCAAGCAAAAGTCCAACCTCTTTTTGCACACTGTAATGAAGATATAGAAACTACATCAGACCACAATGAGGGCACTAAAACTACAACACACATTCAACTAGAAATTCAGTCAGTTGTTGCAGATTTCCAAGTAGAAGTCCAACCTCTTTTTGCACACTACAATGAAGATACAAAAACTACATCAGACCACAATGAGGGCACTGAAACTACAGCACACATTCAACCAAAAATTCAGCCAATTGTTGCAGATTTCCAAGCAAAAGTCCAACCTCCTATTGCACCCTGCAATGAAGATACAAAGACTACATCAGTTGGTCTAAATTTGCCAACTCAAGTCAGCCAACCGGATTGGATGCATGAAGCAGCCACGAACCTTGGATGGCAATTAAATTCGATTAAGGAAGAAGTCAACCTTTCTATGCCTTCCCCACCACACATTGATCTGGTTGAAGTGATACATTACTTCACTACTGCAAGGAATTGGGAGGAGCATAGTGATGGTCGAAGTGAAGATGACAATGCATATAATGACGAAGAAGCTGAGTTTGTGCCATGCACCCCACATGATGGACAACAATCAAGCAGACAAAATAGCAAATTATTGAAACTTCTAGTGCAGAGGGTGCAAGGATCATCACGAGGAGGTCGTTATGGAGTGCTTCGCCTTAGTAGGCAGTCCCAAGTACTAACATCGGACGCTTTCATCGAAATGTATACTCAACAAGAGGCAGAGAAGAAAAGGCAAGCAGAGCTGCAACAACGTAAGAAGGACCAGATGTTGAAGAGAAAGGCGAAACGTGAAGCAGAAGCAATTGAAAAGGAAGCAATGAGGACTGAGAAGCAAGCAAGGAAAGCGATGGAAGATGAGGAAAAGATGATTAGAATGCAAGAGAAAGCAACAAGACAAGAGCAGGCTAAGGCTGAACGTCTACGAAAGGCAGCTGAAAAGAAAGCACAACAAGCAGAGAGGATGTAGCGTAAAATATGCAAGTTGGGAGTGGCTCACAACAAATGGGACTGACTGTAGATGCAAGCCAGACATTGCTTGCTCAAATAGCAACATGCCTTCAAACCTCAATTAACCAAGTGTCACCTCCTACAAGTGGAACAGACTCAGCTACTAGCGGATATCTCACGCCACCTTCTTTTCCTAGCAATATGGAAAACTAAATATGCTGGTATTGAGTTTTGTTTTTTGATTGATGTAGCGGTATATTCTGTTGATCTACTTGCATATCATATCAAAATATTTGCTTCAAGTTATAACTGTGATATGATTATAAGATGTGACAATACTATTGTTATTATGTTTGGAACCTCACATATGTTTAAGGTGAGAAGAAGTTTAATACAAGCACCCAATAATATTTTGATATGTTTCAAGTATTTTTCAGCCATGTTTTTCTGTCGAACCACCCAATGAATTCTTGCAATTTGATAAAAAATATAACTATGATATGATTATAAAATGTCCTAATGCTGATGTTGATATTTATTCGAACCTCATAGTTAGGTCTCTTTTATGTTTTATGAGGGTTTGAGCCTTGTATTTTCTGTGGTATCCCTAAGTACACTATGTTTCAGTGTTTGTCAAAAAAAACATCAGATTGTATGTATATATATTCTTATCAGATTGTATGTATGTATATTCATATATACATACAGTCTGTTAAGAATATATCATTGTCTGCAAATTGAAATCTGACAAGAAATCTGTATGAGATGATGAGTTTAGGGCTTAAAGATGCCCAGCAAGCCGCGGTAAGGTAAACTCATACGCGTGGTTTGATGAAGGCATATGGGGCACGTGGTTAACAATGTAATGTGGTGAGGTTGAGATTAAAGTGACCACCTCCTAGTAGACAATGATATATTCTTTATAGACAATGAAATGTTCTTATCAGATTGTATATATGTACTTGCAGACAATGATATATTCTTATCAGATTGTATGCATGTATATATATACATACAATCTGATAAGAATATATCATTGTCTGCAAATAGTGATCATTGTATTTGCAAACAGTGATATGTTCTTATCAGATTTTATGTATATATTTGTAGACAATGATATATTCTTATCAAATTGTATGTATATATATACAATCTGATAATAATATATCATTGTCTGCAAATTGAAATCATTCTATTTGCAGACAATGATATATTCTTATCAATTTGTATATAGTTGTCAATCACTAGTTCTTTCTTAATGATTAATGTTTCACTAGCACTATAGCTTATACCATCAATTTTCACAATCTAACCACATTGAACCACACTTAGTTGCTCTATTAGCCTCTAAGAATACTCTCTATAAATTTCATATTATTTCAAACAAATCCAGTTACACATGACCCTAAAGTTTCCATAATAATATTGTTATTATCATTTCATTCAAACACAATAACTTTGCAATAAAACATAATACTAATATTATATTCTTACTTCATATTATAATTACCCTAATAGTTTGTTCATCTAACTTTCAACCATATATATAAAATCACATAGTTTTATGTATTACTAGGTCATTGCCAAAGTAAAGTCAAAGACTTTACCTGTCATTAACGCTTAATACCTTCTGTTGATTGCGGACAAATCCTCGCATGCCTGCCATTAAGAGACCAATGTAGTTAAATATATTTATCGAATCAAACAAGCATTTGTAAGAACAAAATATGTATAAAACAATACAACATAAAATATAAACATATCATAAAGCATTAAGAGCAAAATGTCCCTATAGAGTTTATTGTGTTAACAAACACAACTTCCATGGTATGTTGATAATCGACATACTTGGTTCACCTCTTCATGCTCCCGCTTGCCTGCAAAACAATTGTAATAAATGGGGGTAGTACTCGGTACTCGTAACATTCCCACATCAAATCATCCTTACAATATTGCATGCACAACAATAAGAGTTTTGATTGGAGCATTAAAATCCACAATGTTCTAATCCAATGTATGAAGCTGAAAATAACAGTGTATATAAATTTGTATGCATGTACATATACATATACATGTACATGTATATGTATGTACAACTACATATGCATCATGCATGTACATGTACATGTATATGTAAATACATATATGTAATGTGACTATTGAAACACATATAGCAAGTGGAAGAAAACAAATTAATGATGTGATATGATTACATAATGGATAATGCTCATTTGAACAACTAATTGAAAACTGAATAATTTGTATGCCTCAAAATACTGCAAACACTCAGTACATAAATATAAAAGAGTATATTGAATAATGAAACAGACAACATTAATGTAAATCCAGTAAGTTGATAAATAAAAACATGTATTTAGTTATTCTGGGTGTACCAACATTAATAAGCTACCTTTTAAGAGGAATGTGCATAGGTAGCGTTAGTAAACTCTGAATTTTGCAAATGATAATGAGGGAATGACCATGGAAATTCCCTCTTATAAAAACATTGGAGTGTGATTGATAAAATAAGTGGCTTGCATAAATTCAGTCTATTATAATACGTTTTTAGTTTTCATTATATGTACCGAGCTGAATTTTGCAGAGGATATGCAATGAAAGCATAGGAGAATTCATACTAAAAATGACATTGGAAATTCCCTCTTATAAAATCATTTGACTGTGCATATTGAATGCATTGAATTGTGGTGATTGAATTTCAAATCTCAATTTTCCTGCCAAATAATCGGGTCTATTCATACTGCAATGGCCACTCCTGTCTAATTTCAATGGTGCGTAAATTTTTATAAAAAGCCAATTTACAATTATCAATTAACCTATTTAAAATTACCTTTGTATATGGGCCCAGTCCAAATATCACGTGGGTCCGCTAGGAGGTGTTCACTTTAATCTCAACCTCACCACATTACATTGTTAACCACGTGCCTCATATGCTTCATCAAGCCACGCGTATGACTCTACCTCACCACATTACATTGGTAACCACATGCCCCATTAGCCTTCATCAACCCACGAGAAACTTCTAACCTAACCCCCAGTTGTTGGGCAGACAATGATATATTCTTATCAGATTGTATGTTAGAGTTTGTTAGAGCAGCTAAGAGTGCAGTTCAATATGGTTAGATTGTGATAATTGATGGTATAAGCTATAGTGTTAGTAAAACATTAATCATTAAGAAAGAACTAGTGATCAACAATTATATACAATCTGATAAGAATATATCATTGTCTGCAAAGCGAATGATTTTAATTTGCAGACAATGATATATTACTATCAAATTGTATATATGTACTTACAACAATGATATATTATTATCAGATTGTATGCATGTATATATATACATACAATCTGATAAGAATATATCATTGTCTACAAATATACACATAAAATCTGATAAGAACATATCACTGTCTGCAAATACAATGATCACTATTTGTAGACAATGATATATTCTTATCAGATTGTATGTATATATATACATGCATACAATCTGATAAGAATATATCATTGTCTGCGAGTACATATATACAATGTGATAAGAACATTTCATTGTCTGTAAAGAATATATCATTGTCTACTAGGAGGTGGTCACTTTAATCTCAAACTCACCACATTACATTGTTAATCACGTGCCCCATTTGCCTTCATCAAACCACACGTATGAATTTAACTTACCACGGCTTGTTGGGCATCTTTAAGCCCTAAACTCATCATCTCCTACAGATTTCTTGTCAAATTATAAATTGCAGACAATGATATATTCTTAACAGATTGTATGTATATATGAATATGCATACATACAATTTGATAAGAACATATCATTGTTTGTAAATATATACATACAATCTGATGTTTTTATTGACAAACACTGAAACATAGTGTACTTAGTGATACCACACAATGTGGTTAGATTGTGATAATTGATGGTATAAGCTATAGTGCTAGTAAAACATTAATCATTAAGAAAGAACTAGTGATCGACAATTATATACAAACTGATAAGAATATATCATTGTCAGCAAATAGAATCATTTCAATTTGCAGACAATGATATATTATTATCAGATTGTATATATATATATACATACAATTTGATAAAAATATATCAATCTACAAATATATAAATACAATCTAATAAGAACATATCACCGTCTGCAAATACAATGATCACTATTTGCAGACAATGATATATTCTTATCAGATTGTATGTATATATTTACATGCATACAATCTGATAAGAATATATCATTGTCTGCAAATACATATATACAATCCGATAAGAACATTTCATTGTCTGTAAAGAATATATCATTGTCTACTAGGAGGTGGTCACTTTAATCTCAACCTCACCACATTACATTGTTAACCACGTGCCCCATATGCCTTCATCAAACCACACGTATGAGTTTACCTTACCGCGGCTTGTTGGGCATCTTTAAGCCCTAAACTCATCATCTCCTGCGGATTTCTTGTCAGATTACAATTTCCAAACAATGATATATGATTTTTTTTATTGACAAACACTCATCCCAATAACCCAGATCTCTCATCCCAAAAACCTTGCGAACCTCAAAGCAGGACTAGATTTAGTTCACATGTCTGAAATCTAAGGACGGATTTAGTTCAGATTTGGTATGGCATGAATCGAGGGGTCTGGTTCTCAAGCAATCCTTATCGTTACAGGATTAAGACTATTAATAGCTGAACAGTATGATCTCCACCTCCATCTGTTCACAAAAGCCCCAAGTTTGCCAGAAAAGCGGGATGGTATTCATGTTCGGGGTGGACTACCATTGCACTAAGGAGTCAGGAATGGCCCAGTGCAGAAGGCTTTTTAACATTCCACACCCAGCAATAAGGAATGCAGTTGTCGACCTAGTCTTTGAGGTTTTGTCTCTTGATGAGCATTGGTGCGACGGCAGAATCTACGAGCTCATACTGTGCACATTAGTGGACATAACCAAGGCCAAGGAAGTCATGGTTGAGCGGCTAGACAGATTCATAGAAATCGATCACGCCAAGGGCGTAGCCAATGTCATTCTGAACCTAAGTGATGAGTGTTGGGTCAGCTTCCTAAAGTATTATTTCGACCCAACAATATTGAACCTGGTAGAAGATGAGGAGGATAATGATGGGGAGGAGGCGAAATCCGAAGAGGATGATGTGGACGAAGATGCAGCTAGTGCCCGCCGGGTTGCAGCAAATAACTTTCGTCTTGACACATGGGAAGTATTTAGAGCAAGGGTCAAAAACGCCAACATGGACGCCTTCTCCAACTTTATGTGATCTGACTTGGCTTGGCTCAATGGTGTCCGCTTGCAACAGTTGACCAGGATGGGAGACATCCTTGCAGCAATTTTCTTGCTCATAGCATGAGCAAGGTTTGTAATTTCGTTCTTGACCTGTAAAAGCCAAATCTGAATGTACATGGGAGTTACCCCCTTTGGTAATACTTATCTATAAAATCAAATATCATTATCTGTGAAGGCAATTGTGATGAAAGTTTGCACGGCTTTATATAATGAAACCCTACACGGCATGATTGTATACACCACTATATATCGCTTGCCTGCAACTAGTAATCTTAAAACCGTAGTATTATTTTGAAAAAACATTGTATACCCATCAAGTGTCATCATGATAATGCAGGGATTTGAAGAGAATCAAAAAAATCTGTAAACCCATTAACCTGTATGCTAAAACCCCTCAATAATTTAAGGTTAAAACTGGAAACCCATAAAATTTCATTATTATACTTGGTCAAAATTCCGTCATGTTTTGTTTGAATCACATTACATGTGATTATTTCATAAAATAATGTCAAATAAAATCATGACAGGGAAACCCTCGATTGCATAGACAGATTAATTCACGAGGGATCAAGTTTGTACCAGTCACATGTAAAAAGAAATGATTACAGTCAAACCCAGCGAAACCCTCGATGGCATTGACAGAATAATTCACGAGGGATCAAAGTTGTACCAGTCACATGTAAAAAGAAATAATTACAGTCAAACCCAACCAAACCCTCGATGGCATTGACAGAATAATTCACGAGGGATCAATTTTGTAACAGTCACATGTAAAACGAAATGATTACAGTCAGTTTTCACAACACCATACAGAGAAATTCACTCAAACACCATCAACGCCAACGAAAACCCACTGTTCTACAAACAAACTTGCAAGTGAAGAGAGGTGGAGACGTTACCTGCAGCGCTTGCGTGTCAGACGAAGTTGCCATGGCCGCACGAGCTCGCGTCAACAACGGGAGAGAGGAGACGACAATGAAAAACTGTGGGAGATGATGAGTTTAGGGCTTAAAGTTGCCCAACAACTGGGGGATAGGTTAGAAGTTTCTCGTGGGTTGATGAAAGGATTCAAAGAGAATCAAAAAAATCTGTAAACCCATTAACCTATATGCTAAAACCCCTCAATAATTTGGGGTTAAAACTAAAAACCCATAAAATTTCATTATTATACATGGTCAAAATTTCGTCAATATTCTGTTTGAATCACATTACATGTGATTATTTCATAAAATAATGTCAAATAAAATCATAGCAAGGAAACCCTCGATTGCATAGACAAACTAATTCACGAGGGATCAAATTTGTACCAATCACATGTAAAAAGAAATGATTATAGTCAAACCCAACCAAACCCTCGATGGCATTGACAGAATAATTCACGAGGGATGAAAGTTGTACCAGTCACATGTAGAAAAAAATGATTACAATCAAACCCAGCGAAACCCTCGATGGCCTTGACAAAATAATTCACGAGAGATCAAAGTTGTACCAGTCACATGTAAAAAGAAATGATTACAATCAAACCCAACCAAACCCTCGATGCAATTAACAAAATAATTGGCGAGGGTTCAATTTTGTAACAATCACATGTAAAATGAAATGATTACAATCAGTTATCACAGCACCATACAAAGAAATTCACTCAAACACCGTCGACGTCAACGAAAACCCACTGTTCTACAAACAAACTTGCAAGTGAAGAGAGGTGGAGACGTTACCTGCAGCATTCGGGTGTCGGACGAAGTCGCCATGGCCGCAGGAGCTTGCGTCAACGGCAAGAGAGAGGAGACAACGATGAGAAAACCGCGGGAGAAGATGAGTTTAGGGCTTAAAGCTGACCAACAACTAGGGGTTAGGTTGAAGTTTTTCGTGGGTTGATGAAGGCTAATGGGACACGTGGTTAACAATGTAATGTGGTGAGGTAGAGTCATACGCGTGGCTTGATGAAGCATATGGGGCACGTGGTTAACAATGTAATGTGGTGAGGTTGAGATTAAAGTGACTACCTCCTAGCAGACCCACGTGATATTTGGACCGAGCCCACATACAAACGTAATTTTAAATAGGTTAATTGATAATTGTAAATTGGTTTTTTTATAAATAATTATTGGATTTAGAATGAACGGGTATGGGCGAAGTCATGAAAATGTAACGGGCAAAGGTTTAAAAACACCTATTTTTAGCACTTTTCGTTTGACGATTCTACAAAAGGTATTTTAAATACCCACAAGCCAATTTTTTTTTTTTCAAGGTCCTAACTAGCTTACGAAGAGGACCAAAAAAAATAATTTAAAATTGGACCTATTTTGCATTTTGCACGATTGCGCGAAGTTAGCCCTGGCAGCTACTGATACGTTTCCCCTATTACGCTCATTTCAACCATAAAACATTTACTAACAGCATGATAAAAATAGCATTACCGCTGATAAAAAAAAGTAACCCGCGATATTATTCACCATAACGACATTAATAAAATTTATGTTTATGATTAAATCATAATATTCACAATCCAGAATACGAATTAATCAAAGAGATGAAAAGTTACTGATAACTGAACCTAACTGTAAACTTGGAATTTGGAAGAAGAAACTCACAATGCGAGGCAAAGATAGTCAATTTCACGGATACAGTGCATTAAACACCGCCAGTACAAGGATATACATTAAATTTTGGAGGCGCCAACTTACAGCTAATATTGTTATTTTAAATCCCCACTTTTATTTTATTTTTATTGCCCGACCAAAAGGAGGATAACCCTGCCGTAACGACACTAGGGCACTATAATCAAACAACTGCAGTAAAGTAATTGTCTTAAATGCGATATCTCGAACGTAATCACCCAACTACCAGTCCAAAATATTACGGCGAAAAGCAACTCACTCGCTACTCTTTTTCTTTCACTATTTATTGCGTGAGCTTAGGAAGATTTTGCATTTCATTCAATGGAGAAAATAGAGAGGCGTTCTAACATTTTATCATTAAAGCAAGCATTGAGATATGACAGTGACATTATGTTTGCACATCATGACTATATGGCCCTGTGGTTGGGGCGTTGGCATTCGAAACAGAGAATCTCGTTGTATTGGTGGATTAAATTCTTATCCTACATTATTTATAAATAGTAGATGGTTTACTATCCATCTACTGGACCTTTTAAACTTTATGAGGCATTCCAATTGTCTTGAAATTAAATCTACAGACTTTGGTTCTATAGGCTTATGGCTGTCATGCTCAGGGTGACTTCAGTGCTGAAAGTGGTCGCGACACATCAAACAATAAAATAATATGGTCAATTTAAAAAGAAGAATAATTTATGTGTAACAAAGAAAGAGATGCATTCAGCTACTGTTTAAAGAAAACTGATAAGAAATATAATGATACAGGAATAGAACATATCCCCATCGACTGTTTTTGACCAATGATGACAATAATGAAATCTAAAGTTATTATTTTCATAAACACTGTATCAAGAAAACAAGTTTCATCAAATGCTATTGGACGGCAACACTGCCACTGATTCTTTAGTGGCAGGTGTAAGACCAAATTACACAAGCTTACAAACACGGTACCTACTCCATCAAGTTTAAAGAATAAGGGAAATTGCTCTAGAAAACGTACAATATGTAATATTAGAAGCACAGACAATGACAGAACTCTCTCCAGGATACCATATTCGTTCAAAATATTCACACAAGTGCCAAAACTGGAACAAACATTTGGAATAAGTGGAGTTTCCTAATCTTTCTATACATTAGATTTTATGCTTATTCTCGACATAAGATATCATATGATTTGCGTTCATGGACAATTCAGTCATACAGATTTGAAGAAACAAATAAAAATCATTGAAGCTAAATTCATGCATATGAATCTAAAATATACAGTCCAATGCTGCAAATAAACATATGTATTTATTCTAACGATAGGATGGTTATGAAGTCCTACTTGACAACACAAATTTGGTGAAAGATTGAGAGATCAGATGGAGGAAGCAGTGCCCAACTCGCTACGCCAATTCTCTAAACGCCATTCCCAACTCACCAACAGTCCAAACGTATTTGCCCACCCCTTAATCTCTTTTACTGGAACACTCGAAGATCTTCCAAAGGATTTTTCTTCCAGAAACTGTTTCTACGTTTACAGGTGGTCATAATTTGGTATATGTTGTTCTGGATCCTCCTCTTTACACAAACATGACAAATGGAGAAAACCCCTTCAGATTTGAAACAATACATAAAGCTTTTCGAGAGGATAACTATGGCTTTAGCAGGCCCTACGCATCAAAGTTTCAAGATGTGTCATCTGTTTTGAGACTCGAAAAGGGATAGCAATTGCATAGATTGTGTCGTGTTACTGATGATGTCGATGAGAATAGATGGACAGAGCTTTACAGGAGAAAGAAATGCTATCAAACCTAGGTTCTTCAGCTCCAGACCGATTTATGCAGCCTGAGTGATCACATATCTTTTGGAGGGCACGCTTCCACTCATCAATCTCTTATCTTGGGTATCGATACAGGAGACTAGGATGTTCGAGACATGATTGGTAACTCAGACTTGAAAACCTTTACCGTTTATCTAACATAGGTAAAGCTTTGCCCTAAAGAATTCAGATTCCCTATTCCCAAAGATTAGCATGTATGAAATGTCATTTTTCACTTTCCATACCTACCTTATTTACTTCTATCTACCATTTTAACTACACCCCCATCACCTTATGGTAAACGTATTGCCCTTTTTTTCGAGACTTCAATTCCCCTGACATAAACTGACCGAGACCATCATAACGTCTGGCAACCAGCTCAGATATAAGGCAACCAAAGTGACACGATAATCTAATGACCGGGAAGGTTTGGTAACACAATAATTAAGGGCGATCTGTTGTATAATTTACCATCCTAATTCAATGCTTGTACCCATCTCTGACTCACGCCACTACTTCATTAATGCCTACCTCTGAAAGTTTGCCTATGCTCCTCCATGATGAAAAGGGATTGAAGTGTTGAGTTAAATGTTGGCTATATTTTTTATTTATTTTTTTCCAAGGGCCAAGTACGACAGAACAACATTGCTTCAACCCCATCCTCATAATTGTGCAGCCCATACCCTCACAATAATGAGCCATCTAACCCAGAATTCCAGCAGACTATAAGAAACATTATTTCAAAAAATAAAAAATTACTCTTAATACTTAATTAGCGTCACTAAAATTACCTTTATCGAACCAAGACAATAATATTGTTAACTAATTTCAATTAAGATTAATAATATAATGATTATTTCATCAAGTCATAATATTACTAGTTTCCTTCACTAATATCTATATTCAGGTCAATGTTAATATCACCATCTCATTGGAAAATTGATTTACAGAATAACAATAATAATATTCTCCTCAATCCTAATTCACCCATTAATATTGATATTTTCCATCTCCCTATTTGTTTATCTTTAGTTATACATTTCTTTACTATCATCTATTCTTATTCTATTCCATTACTATTATGATCTTTTTGAATAACTCCCTCTAATCACATCTAACTATCACCTTTACCTTGCTTTTACCCCAACGGGGTTAACACCCACCTTTGCTTCCCATTTATACTTTCAATTCATATTTCCCCAATTTACGGGTGCATAACACCTTTATGGTAATGGCAATAAAACATAAAGTAAAGAAATGATATATATAATATTGTTGCCACACAAAAACACCTTATTTATAACTTGTAATAAATCTATCTATTGGTTTAGGTGGAGTATGTGGCAAATTAGGATTGTATTAATCATATGCGGGATGGGGCCTTACAACTATTTAATATATTTTAATATATTTTAGTTTTCTTTAAAATATTTTCATAATTTAATTTAATTATATAATATATAAAAATAATAAATATAACAATATTTTAAATTTATAAATTAGTTGTTAGTTATTAAGTTTTCATGTGTAAAGAAATATTAATATTATTAAATCAATTATGTTAGTATTGGTATTTTGGACACAAATAGGTGGCTGGACAAATTTGGTGATAATAGTGATTTTTTTAACATTCACAGATTTTGTTTCAATTAACAGTGCACACTTTTTGTGATCGTTGTGGAAATTAGGAGAGGGTTTTTTGTTTCTAGACAATTTGATTGAGGTATGCAATTCAATCCGGTTAAGTAATTCCATAGAGTATTTGTAAATATTTGGGAAAGAACTTCTAATATTTCGTTTGCATGTTTACCAGATTCGTGGCTTATACATGAATCTACTTCTATCACATTTTTGATAAAAACCTTATTGCCATAATTGTGTGAAATCAAGCTCATATCAGATACATTCTAAATAATTCATGCATACTTTATTTACAATTTCGTTTCAATTATGCTCAATCCCTCAAATCCATTAAAATTCCTCTTCCTTTTAGTATTTTATGTGGAAATATTTTAGAAAAAATGTAATATTTTTCTTCAAAATATAAAAAAAGATCTAATATTTTTTATTTTATTTTGAAGAAAAATATTTTATATCTGTCATGATTACAACATATACAAAATTGATTTATTTAAAGGTAATTGAAACTTCCACTGAAAGAATATAAAATGGTATAATCAATTTTTTTAGAATGTTGCCAACACTTTTCCAAAGCACCCATTTTGAGGTAGGCCGAAAAATTGCTAGCAACATTATAAAAAAATTGATTATATCAATTTATTTTCTTTTGTTGGGAAGTTTCAATAGCCTTTATATGAATCTATTTTCTGTATATGTTGCATTCATGACAGACTTAAAATGTTTTTCTTAAATATAAATTATAATTGTGTTCCATGAATTTAAACTTACATCTAACAAAACCAATTTTATATTTTTAGCAATACTTTAATTTAAATGTATTCATATCAACAAATGTGCAATAAATAAATTTCAATTTAATTGAAGATTGGAGTGAATAAATAAATTTGAATTAAATTATTTTTAAAAAATATACATAAAGAGTTTTTAAAATCCTTAAAGTAAATTTGTGAGATAAAAAATAATTTTAATAAAGCCTTAAAATATATTTTTTTAAGAAAAAAAACTTTTCAAGATAGAAAATTAATGGGGAAGATAGCTTCTGAGTTAGTAACAAATTAACTTTATTATTATTAAATTAACTTTTCTAAAATATTATTGATAAATTATTGATAATAATAAATTTAGAAATAATTAAATATATATAATATATTAGTAATTCAAATTATCTCATTAGTTATAATTAATTATGTAGGTTGCATGTAGAAAAAAATGGCGAGCAGAGCAGACCAAAATGATGCGAACCCAATTCGACATGAAAGACCAAAAGTCAGCAGAGTGGCAGAGAATGGTGTGCATGCATCAGGATAGAAGGGAAAAGAAATGGAAAGTTGGGCAGATAAGGTTTTTGGAGTAGAACCCATCGATACCCCATCTCGAGAAAGCAAACGCATACCACAGTGGGTATTATCAAACGGAAGATGGGTAGACCGTTGCCATCCCCTGCTCAAAGGACAATCTCCAAAATAGCAAGAGGAGCATATCCCACCTAAGGCACGACACAACACACCCCCAAGGGCACCAAAGGGAAAACACCAGAATAGTAGAAAGGGGCGTGAAGCACCATCATGGCTACGACCTAACTAGAAGCACAAGATCCCTACAAACAAAAAATTTGGGGGTGATGAGAGCCCTAGTGGTGGATTTGAACAATAGTGGAAAAACCACAAACTAAATCATGAACAAAACCCTAGGAATTTGGAGGCAGACAAAATGAAGGCGATTGACTTGACATAGGAGATTCATGAAGACGCATAAATTTTAAGGGATTTTGGTTTCTTATGTCGATTTATTGGAGGCACTCCTAATAGGGTTTCTATCAAGAATTGGATCAAGGAGAAATGGAAAATGGAAGTATTGATCAGAATCCTTCCAAAAAATGTATTTATAGTGGTTTTTGCAAACAAGGAATCCAAAAAGGAAATCACCGAAGGAGGGATATGGTATATGAAAAATTTGCCACTATTTATGCAACCTTGGTGCCAGAATTTCGATCCCACCAAGATTCATCCCTATGAACGCCCGATATGGATCCGATTATACAACCTTCCATTTGAATACTAGAATGGCGATTGTTTAGAAAAGATTGGGAAATCCTTGGGAACCTTGGTGGACATAGATATGGAGATTATAGACGGGGATCTATACAAATATGTCAAGTTGAAGATTGCTACAATTAACCCAGTTCCTTGGTCAATCATCTTAATGGTAAAAGGTGAAAGTTGGGTCCAGGAGATCGAAGTCAAAGAAGAGAAAAAATTATTCCTTAAATGTAGGTCAAGGAATCATTTTGAGGTAGAGTGCAGAAACACGCAACAAAAGGAGGACCAGAGTAGGGAGAGTAGGGAAAAAGAATAGGATGGTTATTGAAAGACAAATCGTTCCCTATGCCACAAATTCACACCCAGAGGATTCAAGCACTTCAAAATCCAAGGACAAAAGGATATATCGAACAGAACAAGATGAACTGGGGACAAGGGAGTTAGATCTTTCTCCTCAACAAAATCCCAGTACAACGAATTTGGAAGATCAACAGTTGGAAATTTTTGCCCCCATTACAGATGAATCAGACTCAGAAATGGATATTGCGGATGAGCTCGACATAAGGGAGGAATGGTATATAACCCAAACTACATCTTATCACATGGGCATGGGTAAAATCTGCAAAAAGAGAAGGCGAGGGGAAGGAAATCTTTCAAAAAACTAAGAGAAGAAGAAGCGGCTGATAGAAATTATCCCAGCATCAAAATCTTTTTAAGTACCAAGGGAGGAAAGACCTCCCTTGGGAAACAATGAAGTTAACAACATGGAATGTCAGGGGCCTGAAGGCCCCTGACAAGCGACGTCTAGTCAAACGTCATCTTTAGTCATGCGCAAGCGACATAACCCTACTTCAAGAAACCAAACTATCACAATCAGAAACAAATGCCTTTTTGAAATATATTCGATCATGGAACAGGTACTTCCAAGACTCGGTGGGTGCTTCAAGAGGAATCGGGTTACTATGGAAGGAGGCAGAAGTAACAGTGGAAATTCAACAATCACATACAAACTGGTTAGTGGGGGAAGTCTTTAGCATGAAACTCAACTGCAAATTCATACTCATCAACATTTATGGCCCTACCAAAACAAAGGAGAAAGCCGAACTGTGGACAAAGGTCTTGGAATTTATAGGGTGCCATGTAGGAGCAAACTTCATAGTGGGAGGTGATTTTAATGCACTCCTAGATCTATCAGAAAAGAGTGGGGGAATAAGGATTGAATCCCAAACTTTGATTGACTTCGAGAGCTTTGTAGCCAATTCAGGCCTGGAAGATTGCTAGACATCAAATGGTGTTTTTACATGGACCAATAGACACAAAGACTTCACGACCATCTCGGAAAGGTTGGATAGGTTTATGTTATCTCCGGTTTGGCTTGTAGAACTATTAAAACTCAGGAGATTTATTGGAGGGACAAATCAAGAGAGGTCTAGCTTCGAGAAGGGGATTCAAACTCAAAAAAAATTCATTCTTCAATTCTCGCCCGTAGAGCTGCGAACAAAATTGAAAGTATCCAGACCAGGGATGATGTAATGAAACAAGGAAGCATGGAAGTTGGCCAAGTTGCGATAGATTTCTTTAAAAATCTCTTGGGCTCCTAGAATGACAGCTATGCAGAAGAAGGCTTCTTAGAATCGATCGAAAGAAGGGTAGGAAGTGAAGACAATGCTATGTTAAACGAACCGGTTTCGTTGGAAGAATTTAAGATTCCTCTTTTCCAGATGCACCTCGATAAAGTCCCCGGGCCAGATAATTTCCCGGCAAGATTTTTTCAAAATTGTTGGAGTTTCTTTGGCAGAGACATCTGGCAACTGGTGGAGGACTTTAGGAAGTCAAAAAGATTTGTCAAAGATCTAAACAATACGGTCATTGCTCTAATCCCCAAAAAAGTGGAATCCAAATCGTTCAATGATTTCAGGCCCATTTCATTATGCAACACAATTTATAAAGTAATAGCCAAATTTTTGGCAAACAGGCTAAAAAAGCTCCTAGGGAGGATTATCTCACCAGAACAAAATGGGTTCGTGCCTAGGAGAGAAATAATGGACTGCATCTTGCTTAATAGCGAGGTGGTTCATTCCCTTAAAAATAACCACATGGTAGGAATGGTAATCAAATTGGATGTAAGCAAGGCTTATGACAAGGTAAGTTGGGACTTCTTGCTCAAAGTAATGGTTCTTATGGGCTTTAATACCAATGGTGCTCCCTAATCAAGCACTACATATCAACTGGTAGATCCTCAATATTGATAAATGGATCACTACATGGATTTTTTATGGTCACCAATGGCCTGCGATCGAGAAACCCCCTATCCCCTTCACTTTTTGTGATTATGGCAGAAGTGCTAAGTTGCGCCATTAAGTGTAAAAAGCAACAAGAGGAGTGGATTGGCGTATTAGCGGCCCCTAATGTAGAAAGAATTACTCACTCTCAATTCGTAGATGATACAACATTGTTCGAGGAAGCAAGCATCAAGGAGGAAAAATGTATTAAGAATACTCTAGAAGAATACGAAAAAAAGTCGGGCAAAAAAATGAATAAAGACAAATCAAGAATATACTTCTTCAATACAAAGGCGACTACTCAGAACGCCATATCCTCCATATTGGGTTACCAAACTGAAAAGCTCCCGACAAATTTCCTAGGGATTTAGGTTACGGATGGAGCATGCAGATCTAGGCACTGGGAGGAGGTGGTGGCTAAATGTAAAAGCAAGGCAATGTCATGGAAAAACAACTGGCTAACGCTGCCAGGCAGAATCGCCATGGCCAAGGCAGTGCTATTCGCCATCCCAATCTTCACAATGGCATGTTACCTGGTACCCAGGAAGGTTGAGGAAGAGCTTGAAAGAATCCAAAAGCAATTTTTTATGGGAAGGCTCCAAGAGTGAAAAAAAGATAACTCTAATCGGATGGGACAAGGCAAGCAAACTAAAAATTGAAGGTGGTGCAGGTTTAAGGAAAGTTGGACTTCAAAATCTAGCACTAGGAGCGAGGTCGGTGTGGAAAATATATAAGCAACCAGAGAGGTTATGGTGTCACGTAATCCAGAACAAATATCTCGATAGTACGTCTCCCACAAGGATATTGACAATAGACAATCTTCAAGGAGGATTAGCTATATGGAGATTCATTAAAAAGTGCCACCCATTGATTACTAACCAACTCTCTTGGAAGATAGGAAATGGCCTAAAGGCAAGATTCTGGACAGACTCATGGAATGGTTACATGAGTCTATCGGATCAATTCGAATTGGGACAAGTTATCAGGCATTTGGAGGAGGATTTTGGCCTGGAGGTAATTAACTATATAGATTTACAGGCAGGGGAGGTTGGAGGAATGGCGATTTGGAAGAATCTGCACCATTTGCCACTAACTCAATAATTAACAACGACAGTGATGGAAGAACTCAATAACCGCATAATATGTATATCGGGAGAAGAGGACACCATAATATGGTGTGGGGAAAAGTCGGGTGAGTACTCTGCCAAACTAGGCTACCGATTATAGGTGAAAGTTGGAGAAAGAATAGACTAGTTGGCAACCTTATGCTAGAACCAGGCAGTTCTCCCCAAGGCGAGTGCCTTCCTATGGGTAGCAAGTCAAAACCACTGCCTTACAATGGCAAGGCTGAAAAAGTTAGGAATTGCAGGTCCCTCGCGTTGTGTAATGTGTGAACAGGTGGAGGAGGACACTGATCATTTGTTTTTATCATGTACAGTAGTGGTTACCTATTGGGATTGGCTCCAGCGGTCATTCAATATATAGGGCCCAAGGCCTGAGAGGTTGTGGGATTTCTTGAACTCATTGCAAAGGGGAAACAAGAATGGATATTGGCAAAGCCTGTGGTTGTCTGCACCATTAATGGTGATATGGCACATCTGGAGGGAAAGGAACCACATAATTTTCAAGGGAGAATCCCTTTGCAGTGACTATTTGGTAGAAAAAATTATGGAAGCACTAATACAAGTGGCAAACAATAGAATAGAAATTGGTGTAAAATCAAAATTCACTAAGTGGGATGAAGAAATACAAAAACAATGGAACAATTTGAAATGCCCAAAAGTTCGTTCTACTGAGAAACTCAAAGTGGACAAGAAGCTAGTTCGGTGGAAGGGCCCCAAAGAATTACCTTGGAAATTGAATTTTGACGGGGCGGCAAAAGGCAACCCTAGCAAGGTGGGGGCAGGATGCATCATTAGAAACCAAAAGGGGTAGTGCGTCTGGGCCGCATCGAAAAATCTTGGCGTTTGCACCAATAACATGGTGGAATTGGAAGCCCTGGCTTTGGGATTGCAAATGTGTATTAGCAAAGGGTTCAGGTCGATGGTAATTGAAGGGGACTCCAAAATCTGCATACAGGCAATTGTCAACGGGCAATCACCAAGTTGGCAAATCAACCGTTGGGTGGGCCAGTTAAAAGGGCTACTTAGCAAATTGGATAATTACAAAATTGGCCACACCTATAGGGAAGCAAATAAGGCGGCGGACTATCTGGAAAATGCAGGTGTATGGCAGACGGACAAGATAATCACCAACTCAAACCTGGAGCAATAGGACGACTTAAGAATGGTTGTCGAGCAGGGCATGGTAAAAAGCAATCATAATTCCTAGTTGGAGGCGGGGCGATACATGGCCACCAATGTCTTGAGGTGACTGAAGTCAATAAGGACATCGTTCTAAATGCAAGGTGGCTTCTTTTGGTTGTTCTTGGAAAAGGCCTTCATAGCGACGGTGGACGTAACCTGCAAGAGCTAGGTACCTGTGACCTAGTCATGAGGAACACAATAATAACCAGTATGGCTATAAGTGGAAGTTAGTTGAAGCCATCTTCATTCCATAACATTTTATCATTCTATAACTTCCTATCTCCAATTAAAATGGTGCATTGCTTCGGTCTAAGTTGCTCATGCCAATGGGAGTCGCGAGCTGAACAATGTCACAGGTTATTTGTAACCAACAACCCACGGGTAAGAAATATAGTGCAAACTATAGCCTCTTGGGGTGCGAAAGGTAGACGACATCTGTGTGACGGCTAGATCTATGTGGCTTTCATAAAACCTCTTGTGGATGTGACAGGGTCGAGAGAGAGGGTGGTGGAATGGATTAGTGGCTTTGTTTCAGGGGCCAACTGCCTTGCAGTTGCTGGTGCAATACTGGAGCTGCCAAACGAAGAATGGGTGAGCTGGCTACAGACTTTCTTTGACTTCAATCTGCAAGTACCAGAGCAGGATCAGGTGGAACAGGGGGAAGATGTGCTCGGTCGACAGAGTGTGGAAAGAAGAAACCGAATGGGGGAGGCTTGGGAGGTGTTTCGGGTGGGGATAAGGAACAACGAACTGGGTTCCTTCCATCATTTCATGCTCGAGGGCAACAGCTGGCTTTCGGAAAACAGTCTGTCAAGGCTGATTGAATATGGCACTAATGTGGCAATAGTGTATGGTTCAATATCCAATGCTTGAACAACTATCCATTAGTGTATGGTCCAATATCCAATATGTAAACGGGTGCTATCCCCTTGATAGCACTTATCTATAAAAAAAAATATATTAGTAATTCAATTTAATATATAAAAATTAATATTTTAAGATAGAAAATTAAATTTAACTTTTTATTTATTAAATTATTAATATTATAATTGTGAAATCTTATTCTTAAGAAAAAATATTTTAAGATAGAAAATCAAGGAATTTTATTTTTTTTATTTATATATTTGATTCTGTAAATTTTGTTAATTACAATATTTTAGTTTTGTTAATTAATTCTATGCATGTTAGAAAATTAATTTTAATAAAGTCTTGAAATATTTTTTTTTCAAAAAACATTTTAATATAGAAAATTAATAAGGAAGACAGTTTCTAAGTTATTAATAAATTAATTTAATATTAAATTAATTTATTTTTTAATATTTTTAATAAATTATTGATAATAATTAAATTATAAAGATTTGGGTTTCTATGTCATTATATTACATTGGTTATGATATGATTAATAATTATAATGGTAGCTTCTAAGTTATTAATAAATTAACTTAAATATTATTAAACTATTATTTTTTTAAACATTTTTAATAAATTATTGATAATAATTAAATTATAAAGATTTGGCTATCTATGTCATTATATTACATTGGTTATGATATGATTAATAAGTATAATGGTTTAATATGTGAAATATAATGTTATATATTGTGGAAGGTCTAATCTTTAATTTGTTCTTTTTATTTATTTATTTTGTTTTATTTCATTTATATATTAACAAATAATAATAAATATAATATATATTAATCTTTTTTTTAGATGATTACAATTTCAAACAATGCACAAAACTTAGTCTTTGTAGTTTTATAATAAAATAGAATTAAATATAAAAATAAAAAATGATGATGTTTTCTTTATGAAAAAATTCTATGTTTTATGCATCTTTTTCATAGAGAAAATTACATTTACATAATTACTCATCTCCACCAAATCAAAGTTAAAATAAATCAAAATTAAGAATATATATGTGGGTTAATTTATTAGTCCTCTTGTAATGCAAACCCTAGCCCCTTGGAATCATTTCTTTTTTATTTTCCTGCATGTGCATGCATAGAAATTAGTGTTGTGAGGATTATATAAATCTTTGGAGGTTGAACCTATAAGATGCAACGCTTCAAACTTATCATATCTCTAGATAATGGGAAAACAAAACAAAAATAATAAAAATAAAGAAACAACAAATATTAGATCTCATAGTTAAATTTATTTAATCTAAATCTATTTGAAAAAAAAATCCTTCCAACAAATATATTTTAGGAATAAAATAAAAAGACAAAATATGAAAGAGAGTATTTATATTATATTATATTATTTTAGAAAGTTATTAGACTTTATAATTTATGATTTAGTGGGCTTCTAAATTATAGCCATAAAATTTAGATTTTTTATGGGATATTAAAATTTATAATTCTTTTTAGATTTTTTAATAAATTGCTTAGAAAGAAGTAAATATAAGTATGCTTTTTTAAAGAAAAAAATAGAAACCAAAAATATAAATTCCAAAACAAACAAAAACCAAAAAAAATTACAAAACATTTTTTGATATAATAAGTTACATTCATGTACACGAATGCAAAACAAAAATATTGCTCAACAAACATATCTCAATTAGAAAATTGATATAGATAAAAAATAAAAGAAAACAAATAAAAGCATAAAATATTGCTTTAAAACAAAACAAAAATAATAAAAATAAAAAACAACAAATACTAGATTCATAGTTAAATTTATTTAACCTAGATCTATTTGAATAGAGCATACCCGTAAAAAAATTGTATCACCTCGAAATCTCTTCTCTATTGTACAAAAAATTAAATCCTTGCAAAAAATATATTTTAAGAAGAAAATAAAAAAACAAAATATGAAAGAGAGTATTTATATTATGTTATATTATTTTAGAAAGTTATTAGACTTTATAATTTATGATTTAGTGGGCTTCTAAATTATAAGCCAACTTAATTTATAATTATGCAGATCATTTTGAATAATTTAAATAGATATTAGTCTCAATGGATTTTCTTATAGGTCATGGTAAATGTTGTGGAAGAAAGTAATAAAAATGATCTACAAACCCAAAAAAAAAATGATCTACAAACCCTAAAAAAAATGATCTACAAACTACAATATCACAAGAATTTGTGTCAAATCCTCTAATATCAAATGTGTCAATTAGATCAAACGAATTTAATGAAACCCATATTGAAATTCTACAAAGATCTCTTTCAGATGATTGTGAAAAAATTGTTAAGAAACATGAATTAACAAGTATATATGCACGAAATATCAATATATGTTATATCATATCAATGGAAGAAACTACTAAAAACCTTTGTGCTACTTCTCAAAAGGTATTTGCATTTTGTAGTTTCTTGAAAAAGTTGTATTATGATGAACAATACAAGGAAGGTGATTCTTGTAGTGACCCTCCTGATGACATTTCTATTTCAGTTGTTTTGAGTTACTGTTAGTAGGTAGATGTTGAGACTATGTTACTTTGATGCTTTATATCATCGTTTGCATGACTAGTTGTGAAACTCAGTTGATGATACACTTTACCTTATGATGCTATGTTTACTTTCATGAGATGACATTATTATGATGACCTATGATGCTCTGTTATATTTATGATGATATTATGAGGTGGTTGATGTTAAATGCTATGCTTTACGTCAATTCAGTGAAGGAAACGGTTTAGCAGTACTCATTCGTGAGTGCCCTGTTACGCCGCTATTCTTTTTCACGATGTGTTTTCATACATATACATGTTGTTCATTTGACTGTGTAGTGTGATACAACTTTCAAGTACAAGCATCAACTCCGCTTGCTCGTCAAGTCTGAACGTGTCATGGCCCAATGAAATCGTTGAAGGGAGATAGACTTGTCCTCTATCCTGAACCATCGTTCTGAAAAGAACGAGTATCTTTTGTCACCCTTATGTTATGTTGTCCTTCATTTGTCATACTGTTCGTTGTTGTCACATCATGTTGTATTTACTATGTTTTTATAATGTTACGTTAGATTAATTTAATGATTTAATGGTAATGTGATTAATGAGTAATTGCAATGTTTAAATTGGAAAAGTTATTTTTAGATTATTGATGAATTAAAAGTGAAATATTAAAATATATTATTTGAGAAAAGTTAATTAGTTATAATTAATTGGTTTGTGCAAGTTTGATGTTTTCAAAAATTAAAACAGTCAGTAGTGTTTTAATTGTAAAATATCTTATTTTGATCATAAAGTTGTAAAAGTTGAACTGATGGATGTTATGAATGAAAAGGAAGAGTTAAATGATTGTTTGCATTGTAAATTGAGAAAATATATAACATAAGAAAATCATTTATTATGGACGACAATTGATTTTCGAAAAAATATTGTTTTCACGGAAAAAATATTGTCTCTGTATTTTGTTGGAGTTTTTTATTTGAAAAGCTGAAAATTGATTATTGGAGGCGATTTCATACTGTGAAAGTCTTGTGGATTGAAATTCTGGTATTTACGCTTTATCATTCCTCGATTTCCGGAAAGCATTTCAGGTTTTCCTTTTTTAGATTTCAAGTTTGTTTTGGTAAAAACCTTGCCAAATTCTTGCTAAAATACTTTGTCTGAAATTTTTATGAAAATTCGTCTTGAAATCCTCCATGCACAAAAAGAAAATGAAAAAAATACGTTATTGTCATTATTGTTGAATTCTGTACACAATAGAAAACGAAATTTCATTATCAATTTTATTTAATAAAAGAGAATTTTTTTTACTATGACCTTAATTTTGGGTTTGTGTGCCCTTGATTTTATGTTTTCGAATTTGTTTTGTAAGCGGGTGCTTGTGTGTTAGATCAACACCGTATATCTTACATCAATCCACTTTGTTCAATCACGTCTCTCAAGAGAATCTTTATCAATCTCTACCCACGACTCTGTCCTTTATCGAGTGCTTTGATCTAGTTGTTAGCTTCTTTTTCAAGCATTTTGTTGTTATAACCAATATTGGAGACATCGATTAGATCATGATTTTATTTCTTTAAGGTTATGTGGTACTTCCAAAATATTGGTGTTGTGTCAATGAAATCCAAATTCACACGCACCATATATGTAAAAGACTAATGGAAGTGATCTAACTGTTGATTTTCTTCTAGATGGGATGGTCAAACTTTGTTGCGTGATTCAAAAATATTTATCAGAGGGTTTCCCTTTTTTTTAAGCTTTAGCTCTGGCTTGGTTTGAAAACTGGGGAAACTATGGACGTGGGTGCATTGATAATTTTGACATTCTCATCTGTAATACTTAGCGCATGTCTGCTCACAATTTATTAATTACTTTCTTTTAGACTGCATCCTTTTGTTTTCTGAAATCTTGCTTTAATCCAAGTACTTCCAAATGGCATGCAACTTTTACCAACCGATGCTTTGATTTTATCTTCTTTTGTAAGGCGTCGGCCACTCCATATGTTCACCTTTAATCTGATAGATTTTCAATATCATATTTTTTTCTTGAGTTAGAGGCAATTTGGAGCCTTCGCATGGCGTAGGATTCCTCGTAGAAGGCGCAACAAACTGTAGAAACTATTTTGTTAAGCTACTTGCATGTCACAAGTATCTCTATTTATTCATACTTCGATTCTACCTTCCACTGTGAATTGTTCATATTTTTTTGGGTCGGTTGTCACGTAGAGTTCACTGTACTCTCTTTCTGGTAGCCGTCTGCATGCAATGAGATCATCGAATTACACCAAAATCGCGGGTCTATCTTATCTATTCTTTTGTTCATGCCATGTGTAGTTTTGTCTTAGTTGATAATTGGTATGATACTAACTACGATGTCTTAACGTGGTACTCATGAATTCGTGAATCCTTCACTAGGAATGCTATTGGATAAATCTTTGTGATAACAGTTGGTATATATAAATGAATTTAAAATCTTTGGATAGCTTCGTTGTGTTAGGTATATAGTAGACACCAAACATATATTAGCTTGTAAGTATTACCTTTTAATAATTAAAGGAAAAGAAATATCTGGTCATTAATTTAGATATGTATGATTCCTAAATAATAAAACAAAAGCAAAGGGAATTAAGTAAATTGTATATCTTAAATTTCCTTCTTATTTAACAAATGGTTATTATTATTTTAATTTTACATACTTGTTTATGAAATAATTTATTAGTTAAAATATATATGTAATGATTAAGAAATGGTTTATTTAATTAATTACATTATAATCATGAGTTATTTCATTTGGTTATTATAATTATGTATATGTATTTGGTTAATAGAGTTTTAATGCTTAAATTTATCTTTTATAAGATTATGTATTTAGAAGCATCAATATTTTAAGAAAATATTTATTATCTTTGCACCCATTGAACTTATGTGTTTTGAGTTGGAAATATATATGTTTGGAAATATTGAACGAAATTTGTAAATTATGTTTAATGGTATTCCTACTAAGAGTTTATTCTAACTGCATGTATTAAAAGTAAGGTGTTTAGTTTATCGTTTCCTAGAGGTGTTTTATGATAGTGTTGTTATGAGAACATGGATAGATTATTATGGTTGTTTTTATTCTGTGTTAAATGAGAAAACGTGAGCCATGCATGTATTGAGTTCTTATGATTTTCCTCTTTGTCATTCTTGTTCCCATGGAACGAAGTCATGCTTGTTCGTTCATTCTTGTAAAGAGCGGAAATCTTTAAAACAACATCGACAAATACTTTAAATAAAATCATTTATATTCAAAATATAGTCGTCATCTTATTCATTTAGACATCAAATAACAAGTCGATTACAAAACAACGACATAAAGTTGATAAAATAAAATCATATACAAATTCCAGTCTAAATACATCCATGTGTCATATTACACAATTTCGATTCAAAATACAATAGACGATAATAATATCAGCTACAAATCGAGACTTACGCATTCAGTCATCTTAAGCTCTTCAATACATAATAAAGAATACATGAAGCATATAAGAAGATGCCATCCGTTGATCTTCCATCCAAAAAAAAATCTTCAATAAAGAAGACGAGAACAAGGATCAGGCATTTTTTCCGCCCAACTTCGAAGCTTTTGCTTCCTTGGAATTCCTTAGTCAATCAAGAAATACCCAACCCTGCACGAATCGCTTAGCAAAAAGCAGTCTACAAGCAAGGAACAAGATGGAATCTAGTGCGTGCCTAGTATAACTAGTAAAACCACAAGCATTTTCATTTTTTTAAATCATTTAAGAAACAAGCAAGTTCGATACTAGGATATGGTAGAGAGTTCAATAAATCAATGTGTTTCAATGGTCCTTAAGTTACTTGGCCAAGTAAAATGTCATGCATGACAAATAAAGCAGTTTTGGAAAAGAAAAACTACACTCTCTATTTACCCATATTCGACACCCGTCCCACAAGATAACTTTCCCAAAAAAATATCATGCACAGTCATTTATCAAGCATGCATGGTTTAAACAGTCAAATACAATCTTTTAAAAACTATAAAACTGAAAAATTGTTTGAAACGAAAACAGTTTAATAAGTTGTTTCCTTTTCATTGTTTAAATCCATAAAAAGACATAAAACTAATATTTTAAATTGAGTAAATTAAATAATCAAAATTAATGAAGGTGTATCTCTAGTATGAAATTAAATACATATAAAACAGTCACACAAGAGCACACATTCATTTGTTATTGTACTCATCTATTTAACACTGTTCAAGTTCGTTATTGTTGTTTCCAAATAAATTGTATTAAAATTTAAATGATTTAGTTTTTATTTAACATACTTTTATAAAATAAATAAATAATTATTCAAACAGTTTTATATAAACTCAATTTCATTTTTGTTTTGACTGTTTTGTTTCAATGGCAAAAATTCAATGTTAAACTACCTCTATTTTGAAAATAGTGTTGAATTTTTTAAGTTATTCTATCAAATATTTTTTGTCTGAATTCTTGTCAAAACAATTTCCACTACAATTTTTTGTCAATAAAAGTAATAAATTTTCTATTTAAGATCATTTTTGAATCTAAATTTAAAAGTTGTTTTCTGTTTTGAAATTCTCCTTAAATTTATTCAACTGTCTTATTTGTGATTCCAATGAGAATTTTCCTAAAAATCTTCTGTTTCTAAATTGTTTAATATTCAGGAAAATTTACAGTTTGATTTACTAAAAAAAAAATTCTTTAATTGATTTTCCATTTCAATCTATAGGTTATTCTTTTCTTGAATTGCTAAAATCAAAAGTTCTCTTTTCAATTTTAAAAGCTAAATAACAAAATTTAGAAAAACAATTTTGTAAAACTTATTGTTGAATTTATGAATTAATTTTCAAGTCCTACGTAGTAAATTCAAATTTTGGAATTGATTGTTGTCTGTGTGCTGATATTTCTTTTTAGCTCTGTCTCTTATTGTCTTTCTACCTGTGCATGAAGAATGAAGGAGACTCTTTCTTATTTCTTGTGCATGCTTAAGCAACCCTTGCTTTACTCTCCATACAAGTCGCGCCTTCTATGTTTCCCACTGTGTGGGGTGTGAGAAGTGAGGGTTGTGCGTGGGATGAGAGAGTGTGAGGTATCCACACCCTGCACACCTGCGCCTTCCCTTCTTACCTCCTTCCAAGTATGTGGACTGTGAGGAGTGAAAGGGAGCCAGTCCCTTAGGCTATGTGGGAATCCTTCTCCTTGTCGCGTGGAGTGTGCGGGCTACCAAGGAGGTGGAAGCTTGTTCATGCCGTGTGCTTCAAGCCTCCTTAATGGCTATGTAGGGAGTATGAGTTCTCTCATCTTTGCACATGCTTCCCTTTCTGGGTAGTATCTCCTCCTTTACCAGTTGTGTGGGTTGCCTTGTAGCTATGTAGAATGGTAAATATTTACCACTATCTTCAAATAGATTTAAACTCTCTCCTCTTGCGTGTATGGGATGAGATCCAAACAATTATCCTCACAAAACATGAATTTTCCCCCTCAATAACATTCTTTGTCAATTTTGTTTTTGCTCAAGATCAAATAAAAACAAATTTTTCTGTCACTCCCGATTTCAATTTTTTTCCAGTATATGATTCTTCTTTCATGCATTGATTAAATCAAGAAATGAGATCCACTATTATAGATTGATCTCCAGATCAATTCTATAACTCTCAGTTCAGATTTTTGATTGCTTCTTCTTTAATTGAAGATATTTTTCTTCAACTTGTTAACTAAAGTTTGATTTTGAGTGCAAAGTTCAATGTGTACGTGATTTTTTTTTCTATTTCTTTTCAATTTTTGTTTTCAATAACACAATTTAAGATATTTGTTAATTTCAAATTTTAAATATTTTTTCCCTTTCATAATTTTCAATTTAAAAACAATTAAATTTATAAAACATAACTTTATTCATTTAAAGTTTATTAAATTTTGAAATAAAAGCTAATTCTATTTTAATTTCGAAATACTAACATATTATTTCAAACAATAATAAAATATTTAAACAAGCAATCCAATCATTTAATTTAAGTCAATTTCATCAAATTTAACCAAATCATTATTTAAATCAACATGCATTTTTCACAATTTTGAGAAATTAAATTAAAACTAGATTTAAAACTTGCAACCACGATAAACAAAAAATGCATTAAAAATATTATCTAAGTACATCAAGTGTGTGAGATTTCATCTTACTTATAAACATCAATCGGCTAAACAACTCTACCTAGTCGTTGTTCTCGCTTTCAATCACGTTCACTTGTTCCTGCATTCACTTGCACTCGATTTTACATTAGCAATGACAAACCCCGAAATTAAATATAAATGCATTTTAATTTCAATTTCATTCAAATTTGAAATTCAATTTAAATTTCATTAAAATAATCATTTAATTTCAATTTAAATAGCGACATCATGATTACTTATTGCTTTTAATTAATCAAATGAAATCTATATGTGACATCCTTCCCCTCTTGGAAGAGATATTGTCTCAATTTCTTATTAGTCATTCAATGATCATAACATCACCATCAATAAAACATACTATCTCAATCAGTAAACATAGTATCTCAATAGGTAAAGCATAGTATCTCAATCATCATGAAATAATAACTAACAACATAGTTCTCAAACATAAGAATAAACAATAACAGTAGCATCCAAGCTATCAAAGTTCACAACATGTGAATCAAAAAACAGAGTATCAAGTATCTCCACACAAAAAAATGCTAATCTATGAAATAAAATGAGGAAAATGATGGTCTATCATCTCAAAATCCTCCCATGTAGCACTAGCCTCAGTATATTGGTCCCACTGGACTTGTACTGAGTACTATCTCTCTTACGTAGCTTAATGCTATGCCTATCTATGATTCAAATGGGCTCCACTAGTACCACCCCTGGATCCTGTACCTGTAATGAATACCAATCAAGAATATGAGATGCATCACGATGATATGGTTTCAAAAAAGAAACATGGAAAATATTATGGAGTCAAGATAGAGCAAGTGGCAACACTAGTATATATGCAATTGGATTAATAACTTCCAGTACATCAAAGGGTCCCACAAATATCGATGCCAACTTTGATGATTTCCCAAATGAGATAGAGCTCTTATGAGGCTTAACCCTCAAGAAGACTTTATCTCATGCAGTAAACTGTCTGAAAGTTTTGTTCCTATCAACATAGCTCTTTTGTCTATCGGTTGCTTCCTTCAACCTACCCTTGATCAACTTCATTTTCTCATCCATTTCCTTGAGCATATTTGGACCAATGATGATCTTGTCTTCCATCCTATCCCAACTTATGGGTGTGCGACATTTCCATCCATAAAGTGCCTCAAAAGGTGCCATACCCAATGATGCATGAAATGAGTTGTTGTAGGCAAACTCAACCAATGGTCAATATTTCTCCCACCTGTACTGCTGATCCATGCAGTACATCCTCAGTAAGTCCTCCACGACTTGATTGACCCTTTCAATTTGACCATCGGTTTGTGGGTGATACACAGAACTAAAATTCAGTTTAGTTCCCAAAGATGCATTCAGTGTAGTCCAGAACCTAGATGTCATCTTGGTATCCCTATTAGAAATAATGGTCTCTGGTACACCATGCAATCTGAATATCTCTTGCACAAATTTCCTTGCAAGAGTAAATGATCCATCCTTCAAATTTCTAGGTATGAAATGTGAAACCTTCGTCAGCTTATCAAAAACTACTAAGATGGTATCATGCCTATTCTTGCTCAAAGGTAATCCTTGGATGAAATCCATACTGATTACTTGCCATTTATACTCAGATATATCGTGGGGATACAAAAGTCTTGTTGGATGCACATGCTCAGCCTTGACTCGTTGGAATTCCAAACATCTAGCCACGTACTCCATGACATATTTCTTAATCTTAGGCCAAAAATACAAAGCCTTCAACTCAACTACCATCTTCATAACTCCTGGATGCACTGAATAAGGTGCATCATGAACTTCCTCAAATCTCCACCCTCAGGGATATACATCCTTCCCTGATATCTGACAATACCATCAAATCTATGATCTGAAGGATCTGCCTCTAAGGCTTGTCTAACCCTGTCATAATGCTCATCTCCTGGAAGATACTGCAACACTTTTTGCCTCAAATTTGACCTTGTGGTCAACATAGCAGACAAATGTCTTCTCCTACTAAGAGCATTTGCAACCCTATTTTCCTTACCTTTGATATACTCAATACCTAAATCATACTCACTTAGGAACTCAAGCCATCTCCTCTGTCTTTCATTGAGGTTCAGCTATGTGAAGATGTACTTAAGTCCTAAATGATCTATCTTAAGCTCAAACGGCTTCCCTAGGAGATAATGTCTCCGCATCTGCAATGCATGAACAACAGTTGTAAGCTCAAGATCATGTGGCGCATAATTCAAATCATATTGTTTCAATTTCCTGGACTCATATGCAACCACCTTCCCTTCCTACATTAGCACAACTCCTACACCTTCACCTGATGCATCTATAATCACTATGAAGTACCCACTAGGATCATGTATAGTCATCACTGGTGCCATTGTCAACTTTTTTTTAAGAATCTGAAATGCTTCCTCCCACTTCTCTGTCCACTCATATTTATTTCCCTTCTTCTGAAGAGAAGTAATAGGTGTTACAATTCTGGAAAACCCTTCCACATATTTCTTGTAGTATCCTGCAAGTCCCATGAAACTACGAACGTCAGTAACACTTTACGGTGTTGGCCAATCTACAATTGTCTCTATCTTCATAGGATCAACTAAGATTCCCTCAACAGATATGTCATGCCCCAAATAGTGAACCTTCTTCTGAAAGAAGGTACACTTCAAAAACTTACCAAAAAGCTTTCGATCTCTAAGTCGTTGCAAGACTATTCTCAGGTGCTTCTCATGTTCCTCTTCTATTTTAGAGTAAATCAAAATGTCCTCAATGAATATAAGCACGAAATCATCTAAACAGTCTCTGAAGATACTGTTCATAAGGTTCATGAATGTTGTTGGAGCATTCGCTAGGCCAAAAGGTACCATATTGAACTCGTAGTGTCCATACCGAGTTTTGAAAGTTGTCTTCGGAATATCCTCATCCTTAATCCTCAACTAGTGGTAACTTGATCTAAGATCAATCTTAGAAAACATTGTGGCCCCTTTCATTTGATCAAACAACTCATCTATTCTAGGTAGAGGATACCTTCTCTTAATGGTAACCTTGTTAAGCATCTTGTAATCAATACATAGTCACAAGGTTCCGTCTTTCTTCTTAACGAAGATTACCTGTGTACCCCATGGTGATACACTCGGTCGAATAAATCCAATTTGTTTCAGCAACTCCTCTAATTGAACCTTTAGTTCATACAACTCAGTATTAGTCATTTTGTAAGGATCTTTGGATTGAGGCCCCGTTCCTGGTAACAGTTCAATTGAGAAATCAAATTCTCTCTTTGGCGGTAATTCAGTAAGTTCTTCTAGAAAGATATCCAGGAACTCCTTGAGAACTGGATAGTCCTCTGGTCTTTGTTGGGCATTATCCAAGTCACTAACCAAAATAGAAATTAAGGAACATCCTTTCCGATGTGCTTTCTTTAGCTGCATAGCTGAGATATGTTTCAACTCTAGAGGCTCTCGAGATCCTAAAATCTCAACTGGATGTCCAAAATCATCCAAGCAACTCACAACCTTGTCCTCATAGTTCACTATGGCTTTATGCTCAGTTAGCCAATTGATCCCTAACATCACATCATAAGAACCCAATGGTGCTACATAAAGGTTAACTTGGGTTTGGAAGTTAGGTAACTCTAAATCATTGCATGATAAACATGAATCTACCCTCTTCTCTGCTCAATTTCCATATTGAACCATCCATGAATGTGACATAAAACCAGGTCTAATAGGTAATTTAGAAACTAATTTAGGATCAATAAAGCATTCAGTAGCTCCTGTATCTATCAAAATAGAAATAGATTGACCAAAAAGCTTACCCAACATCTGGATAGATGTAGACTGAAATTCTGCTTGACGGTTGTCAACCGCTGCATGAATCTGATGTTGCGGTGCTCGCCAATCATTACCACCTCGCCGACCTCTTGTATGTTGAGTGCAATTAGAGGCATAGTGATCTCCTCCACAAGTATAGCATCCACCTCATGGATCTAGATGACCACCTGTCATGTTCCTAATATTGGAGAAGTTGGTGTATTGTTCTACTTCTTGTTTCCACCAAAGCTACCTTCTCCTTTATCCTAGGTGTTTGTTCCCCTCTTCAAATTCCTGATCTGTTGATTATTTTTATTACCCCTCTAGTTATTGTTGTTATTGTTTTGGAACTTCCTATTTCCAAAACCAGATTTAGCATTAACACTTTTCGTGTAGTTTGCCACTTGTTGCAGCTGATGTTCCTATTTTGTGGCTATCTCAAAGACCTCATCCATCATCAATGGATTATGAATGTCCACATCAAATCCAATTTGTGGCTGCAATCCTAGGATTAATTTCTAAATATGGAATCGTTCATCCATCTGATACTACGGTACATACTTCAGGAGATTGGTGAACCTCTCCCAGTACTGGGTAACTGTCAGACCACCCTATGTCAAATTCTTGAACTCTATCATCTTCCTGTCAAAGAACAGTTATGGAAGCCACCTCTTCCTGAAAAATTTGCAATAAAAACTTCCCATGTAGTTCCACCTGGTAGTAACTTCTTCTCAGTCTTCTCGTTATCCCACCAAGTAGCAACTTTTCTAGTAAGCTAGTATGCATCCCAAACTATCTTTGTCTCATTGGACATATTCTTGAGCTCGAAGTACTTTTCTATCTCAATAACCCAGGCTTCAGCTCCATCACCTATTGTCTTACCATCAAACTTGGGTGGTGCTACCCTTTTCAAATATTTCGCCAACTCCCCTTCAATCCTTGCTTGAGGATTTGGTACTTCAACCTTGCGATTCTCATCATTAAGTTGTTCCTAATTTAGGGGAATTTCAACTTGAGGGTTTTGTCCCTCTTTGACACCTCGAACTCCCTGTTCTAGGTTATCCATTCTAGAACCCTGTTGATTCAAGAGACTGAGAATCTGATCCAACCTGTCATTCTCATTGCTTGCAACAACTCCTTTACCTCTTATACCCATTATGTATCACAATTCCTACATCAAGGAATGTTTCTTTAGCGTAATGGACAAAGGACCCTACTGTTTAAACCTAGGGCTCTGATACCAAATGTAAAGAGCGGAACTCTTTAAAACAACATCGACAAATACTTTAAATAAAATCATTTATATTCAAAATATAGTCGTCATCTCATTCATTTAGACATCAAATAACCAGTCGATTACAAAACAACGACATAAAGTCGATAAGATAAAATAATATACAAATTCCAGTCTAAATACATACATGTGTCATATTACAAAATTTCGATTAAAAATACAATAGATGATAATAATATCAGTTACAAATCGAGACTTAGGCATTCAGTCACCTTAAGATCTACAGTACATAATAAAGAATACATGAAGCATATAAGAAGATGCCATCCGCTGATCTTCCATCCAAAAGAAAATCTTCAATAAAGAAGACGAGAACAAGGATCAGGCGCTTTTTTCGCCGAACCTCAAAGCTTATGCTTCCCTAGAATTCCTTAGTCAATCAAGAAATACCCAACCCTGCACGAATCGTTTAGCAAAAAGAAGTCTACGAGCAAGATGGAATCTAGTGCGTGCCTAGTATAACTAGTAAAACCACAAGCATTTTCATTTTTCTAAATAATTTAAGAAACAAGCAAGTTCGATACTAGGATATGGTAGAGAGCTCAATAAATCCATCTTTTTCAATGGTCCTTAAGTTACTTGGCCATGTAAAATGTCATGCACAACAAATAAAGCAGTTTTGGAAAAGCAAAACTACACTCTCTATTTATCCATATTCGACACCCGTCCCGGAAGTTAACTTTCCCAAAAAAATATCATGCACAGTCATTTATCAAGCATGCATGGTTTAAACAGTCAAATGCAATCTTTTAAAAACTGTAAAATTGAAAACTTGTTTGAAGCGAAAACATAATAATAAGTTGATTCCTTTTCATTTTTTAAATCCATAAAAGACATAAAACTAATATTTTAAATTGAGTAAATTAAATAATCAAAATTAATGAAGGTGTATCTCCAGTATGCAATTAAATACATATAAAATAGTCACACAAGAGCACACGTTCATTTGTTATTGTACTCATCTATTTAACACTGTTCAAGTTCCTTTTTGTTGTTTCCAAATAAATCGTATTAAAATTTAAATGATTTAGTTTTTGTTTAACATACTTTCATAAAATAAATAAATAAATATTCAAACAGATTTATATAAACTCATTTTTATTTTTGTTTTGACTGTTTTGTTTCAATGGCAAAAATTCAATGTTAAACTAACTCTGTTTCGAAAATAGTGTTGAATTTTTGAAGTTATTCTATCAAATATTTTCTATCTGAATACTTGTCAAAATAATTTCCACTACAATTTTCTGTCAACAAAAGTAATAAATTTTTTGTTTAAGATCATTTTTGAATCTAAATTTAAAAGTTGTTTTCTGTTTTGAAATTCTCCTTGAATTTATTCAAGTGTCTTATTTGTGATTCCAATTAGAATTTTCCTAAAAATCTAAATTGTTTAATATTCTGGAAAATTTACAGTTTGATTTACTAAAACATAGATACTTGAATTGATTTTCCATTTCAATCTGTTGGTTATTCTTTTCTTGAATTGCTAAAATCAGAAGTTCTCTTTTCAATTTTAAAAGCTAAATAACAAAATTTAGAAAAACAATTGTTAAATTTGTGAATTCATTTTCAAGTCCTACCTAGTAAATTTGAATGATGGAATTAATTGATGTCTGTGTTTCGATATTTAATTTTAGCTCTGTCTCTTATTGTCTTTCTACCTGCACATGATGAATGAAGGAGACTCTTGTTTATTTCCTGTACATGCTTCAGAATTCCTTGCTTTACTCTCCATACAGGTCATGCCTTCTATGTTTCCCACTGTGTTGTGTAAGAAGTGAGTGTTGCGCATGGGATGAGAGAGTGTGACGTGTCCACACCCTACACACCTTCCAAATATGCCGCACCTTCCCTTCTTACCTCCTTCCAAGTATGTGGACTGTGAGGAGTGAAAGGGAGCCAGTCCCTTAGGCTACGTGGGAATCCTTCTCCTTGTCACGTGGAGTGTGTGGGATACCAAGGAGGTAGAAGCTTGTTCAGGCCGCATGCTTCAAGCCTCCTTAATGGCTGCATAGGGAGTACGATTTCTCTCCTCTCTATGCATGCTTCCCTTTCTGGGCAGTATCTCCTCCTTTACCAGTTGCGTGGGTTGCCCTGTAGCTTTGTAGAGTGGTAAATATTTACCACTGTCTTCAAACAGATTTAAACTCTCTCCTCTTGCACATATGGGATGAGATCCAAAAAATTAGCCTCACAAAACATGAATTTCCCCCCTCAATAACATTCTCTGTCAATTTTGTTTTTGCTCAAGATCAAATAAAAATGATTTTTTTTGTCTCTCCCATTTTCAGACAATTTCCAGTATATGATTCTTCTTTCATGCATTGATTAAATCAAGAAATGAGATCCACTATTATAGATTGATCTCCAAATCAATTCTATAACTCTCAGTTCAGATTTTTGATTGCTTCTTCTTTAATTGAAGATATTTTTCTTCAACTTGTTAACTAAAGTTTGATTTTGAATGCAAAGTTCAATGTGTACGTGAGTTTGTTTCTATTTATTTTCAATTTTTGTTTCAATAACACAATTTAAGGTATTTGTTAATTTCAAAGTTTAATTCTTTTTTCTCTTTCATAATTTTCAATTTAAAAACAATTAAATTTATAAAACACAACTTTATTCATTTAAAGTTTATTAAATTTTGAAATAAAAGCTAATTCTATTTAAATTTTGAAATACTAACATATTATTTCAAACAATAATAAAATATTTAAACAAGCAATCCAATCATTTAATTTAAGTCAATTTCATCAAATTTAACCAAATCATTATTTAAATCAACATACATTTTTCACAATTTTGAGAAATTAAATTAAAACTAGATTTAAAACTTGCAACCACGATAAACACAAAATGCCTTAAAAATATTATCTAAGTACATCAAGTGTGTGAGATTTCATCTTACTTATAAATGTCAATCGGCTAAACAACTCTATTTGGACGTTGTTCTCGCCTTCAATCATGTTCACCTGTTCCTCCATTCGCTTGCACTCGATTTTACATTAGCAATGACAAACCCCGAAATTAAATATAAATGCATTTCAATTTCAATTTCATTCAAATTTGAAATTCAATTTAAGTTTCATTAAAATAATCATTTAATTTCAATTTAAATAGCAACATCATGATTACATATTTATTTTAATTAATCAAATGAAATCTATACATGACAATTCTATACCATGCATGTTTAATGGTTTACCTTGAGATATTTAATTTTATTGATTAGTCCTTATGACTTGAGTCTTTGTGTAAATAGGTTTTTTTTCGCATGCATGTTGCCTTATTATTTTTGTCTTTATTAGAAGTTGTACCTTAGGATGAGTGGCTTCCGTTAGGGGCTAGACCCACAAGTGGTTGCATGGGTAACCTATCGGAAATTGGTAACCAAGTTATAACTGTTGACGCAAAATTTTGCAGGGGGCAGTAGTCATATGGGAAACTTAGCTACTGGGGGACATAGTGCACTTAGCTAAGTGACCTCTAGATTTTATTGAAGCTCTTCATTTTTAGTGGGCGAGGTAAAGGGTTAGAAAGATAACATGAACTATTAAAATCTAGACTAAAGGTGATGCACCAAACATGAATGAAACTACTTGAGCACAGTGTCAAAAGTAAAGACTCGAACAATAAACTATTGTTTATCAAATAGATTATCCAAAATCACTTCAAACATAAGAAAATTCGTTAATTGCATAGCATAATCTAATACAACTTTGGCCAAAACAGAAGATTCAAACATGATTTATATTTATTAAGCTGTAGAAGATTACAAAAGCTGGAGAATAGGCATTCATATGCTATAGGAAAATAAAAGAACAGTCTAAATATCTTATCAAATGCATGAAAAAAAGAAAAGGCTGAATTGATTGGCACAGTCTGCAAACTTCAAGTTCAATAAAAATATTACAAAGCCTATTCCCAGTGCTCATGAAGTTTTTTTGTCTATCCAAATACAACCAAATAAAAGAGAAGAAGAGTTGCTTAAATAAGCTAGCCCACCGCCTGAAAGCCACATTCAGAAATATGCCCTGGAAAAATATCGACGTTCTAAATCTCCTCGAGCTGACACTGAATAGGAAGATTTCCCAACAACGCGCCAACAAATCTATCCTAAGAGAAAACATGGTCATGCAGCAGTAGCAAAAGACACATGACATCGAAGAGGAAAATAAGGCAGCAAAAGAGAACAAATGACACAAGCGGCAACTTCCAGATAACCGATGCACAAGAATACGCCACGCATCGAGCACACGAAGCCTGGCAAAAAAATGAGGGATGCCCTAGCAAAAATCTCTAAGAAGAAGCCACGTGGGTGATGTCGAGCTAAAATAACTGCATAGTGGACCTAGCTCAGGAAACGACCAGAGAAAGCCATGCATCACACACATGGAACTCGGCAGAGGCAAAATGATACAGAGTGGCAGGGATCCTCGTTAGGAGGCCACGTGGAAAATGTCAAAAAGTTCTGAGTGATAAAAGACAAGGCAAAGTTGCGAAGGAAAGATAACCACAAAGGCTAGCAATTCGTGAAATAAAGTTCATAGTTTGGCGACTCATAGGGAAATTTTTCATGCGGAATGAAGAATCCCAGAAACCTTGGTTTAGCATCCCATTATCGCTCATAGCTAAGAGACGACAACTTACAGGCCGATCTAGACCTCGTTTGACGATGTAGAGAGGGCTTGCATATTTTTGTGCACCAATTTGAGATTAATGATTGCCTTAAAAGGCAATCTGCTAAATACCTTCACCTCTAATTCAAGCTAGAAAAAGAGTTGCGTCAGCTAATGCACGATACCTTCAATATGTTTGGAAGTTGGAAACTAATCAAAAGATTGGAAAAAAGAGAGGTCCTACTTCTTCTCCTCGATCCTTACAATTATGTGCTCGACACCTGCTATCGCCTGATCTGTGATGAAGGGCGACGGGAGGCCTCACTGAGTTAAGCGAGAAAATTTTTCCCACATGTCACTAGTAATTTGATTCAATTTGGCTCTGCACTCCGCTACATGCTAGATGGCCTCGTGCATGAAAATGATAATGTTTATGCCCATAGCTTCCATTGTCTGATCCTCAATACCTACGACGCTCAGAGCCTCATCGGAAGCTGTATACAAATTTTCCAATAAAATCCTGGCCTCTGAAACTTTATCGGATGTCATCTCCTGCACCTATTGTATTGTTTCACTAACTATTTTGTATAGGCTGGTTTCTTGCACTATAAAATTTAGGGTGGGCTATAAATTAAGGCATAATGCCTTGACCTTATCCCAGTACGATGCGTATAACTCCTTAGAAATTTCCAATGAGCTCATTTATGGTGCAGGAGGTTGGGTTCTCAAAATATCTAACTATGTTGCTTAGGTCAACCCTTAGCTCTAATAAGCTTTTGTCCAAAATGGATAGCTGACTCCTTAGAGTGGAAATTTCCTTCTCTTTCTCTTCTAAGGCCAACTCAACCTATTTCCTCTTTTCAATTTCTAACTCTAGAGTGAAATTCATCTCATTTACTTCATCATTTATGCTCTGTCAAAGTTGCTTCATACCATCATCTCTCTGCTTCAAATCAACATGGAGAGTTGCCTCGTTCACTCAGTATTGCTCAATTTCATTTCGTAGGGCCGAAACGACATCCGCACCCAAAGCCTACAGCTCACTCACTTTTCCCTCCAAGGCATTCTTCTCAGCCAGTAGGCAATTAATTTTGTTTTCCTGGGCCCTATACTTGTTTGCCCAAATATCAACCTTTACTTTTAGCTCTTTCAATTGCTCCTCCTTTTTATTTTCTCGGCGATTGAGCTTGAGGAAATTGATGGTCACTACCCTCCGAGTCTCCTCCATCATCTCAACTTTATCCTACAGACGAGCCTGATGCAATTCCAACCCAATGGAATTGATAGAATAATCACTCGACAACATTTCTCCAACTGGTTTGATCATGTTGGGGGTGATCTTTGCAAACATCAGTGAATTCTGACTCTCATGGAATACCATTTGCAAAAGAGGCTCTACCTGTCTGCCTGTATCATTTTCTCTTCTTTTTTGAATTCGGCTTGTGTAGGTTCTTTTGTTTGCATCCACCTATGAAAAAATATTCCTAGGAAGAAATACCCCATCCACCAGCAAAAGGAAACTCCCGAGGGACTACTAGTGGGAAGGAAAGTGTGCTCAGTGCATTGGTGGACTTGCTAGGCCTCGTAATAACTACCAGGGAGAAGGGTGGAATAAACTGACCACTTGGAGATGACGACAACATGGTATGAGGAAAGGTCAGGCCTCGAGGATGAAAACTGTTGACTCATAAGGTCAGGACTGACGACCAATTGTGTTCCAGGGGTGGAATGAAAAGCAGGGGATGGAAATGGAAAATCGGGAGGGAAAATATTTGACTGCCTTGGATATCAGTGATGGGAATAGCTGGTGCAGATGAAATAGCAATGGAAAATGAGGAGACCAAAGACATAGAAGAGAGGGAAGAGGGAGGAAATAATACCTGAGGTTCCTGAAGAACTACAGCCGACACCACCGCTTCTTCATGCTATGACTCCTCCCCTCCAGCGGACTCTCTCGTTCGCGACCGCTTCTCCTCCAGAGAATCCTCAAGGTCCACAATAATCTTTAGCCTATGACTGGAACTCCTTGGCCTCTTCCTACTTGATCTAGAGGAGCTGGAAGGCTCCGATGTTTGTGTGTTTGAAGATTCCTCCTAATGTACATTCTATCCACTGACAGTCACCCTGTGTATTAGATATTTTTCAGTGACAAGGGCGTTTTAGGTTACCTCCTCTCCAAGTTTCGTGGCAACACTTCCTTTCACATAAAACTTCTTAGAAATCAAAGGGTTTGGGGATTTCTCACTGTTTGAATGCTCATGCACCTAGATGTTGTCAAAACGGTTATCTGACTCCACCTCCTGGAAAATCCCATTTGTTGTCTTTATCTCCTGCTTGTATGTCCAAAAATCTCTAATTCTTTCGGGCTTCCATTCGAGCTTACCCAACTGACTGCACAAGTACAGGCTCATCTTCTAATTTTGGCTAGGCTTCCCCACAACTTGGTAAAATTTCAGCCATGGTGGTCGCCCCTCTTTAGTAGGCAAATATTCAAGGCCTACATAAAATTTCAAATTCCCCTCTTCAACATTTCTCTGAGGGTCCCAGAATGGCCAAGGTTGGTGTGGAATTTTTATGCCAACCTCCAATAGATTATTTTCTGGGTTGTATCGCCATGTGTCATTGATGATCACCAACCCAAGATTACCTATCTTAGAGTACAATACCTCCGAGTTGTTAACCTTCGAGCCCTTCTTCTTTACTAGCGATATCGAGCCAAACATGACTGGCAATGTCAAATAGGAAGTC
>CM021101.1:563256536-563301701 GCA_007115665.2 Sequoiadendron giganteum | reverse complement strand
GAAGATCTTCCAAAGGATTTTTCTTCCAGAAACTGTTTCTACGTTTACAGGTGGTCATAATTTGGTATATGTTGTTCTGGATCCTCCTCTTTACACAAACATGACAAATGGAGAAAACCCCTTCAGATTTGAAACAATACATAAAGCTTTTCGAGAGGATAACTATGGCTTTAGCAGGCCCTACGCATCAAAGTTTCAAGATGTGTCATCTGTTTTGAGACTCGAAAAGGGATAGCAATTGCATAGATTGTGTCGTGTTACTGATGATGTCGATGAGAATAGATGGACAGAGCTTTACAGGAGAAAGAAATGCTATCAAACCTAGGTTCTTCAGCTCCAGACCGATTTATGCAGCCTGAGTGATCACATATCTTTTGGAGGGCACGCTTCCACTCATCAATCTCTTATCTTGGGTATCGATACAGGAGACTAGGATGTTCGAGACATGATTGGTAACTCAGACTTGAAAACCTTTACCGTTTATCTAACATAGGTAAAGCTTTGCCCTAAAGAATTCAGATTCCCTATTCCCAAAGATTAGCATGTATGAAATGTCATTTTTCACTTTCCATACCTACCTTATTTACTTCTATCTACCATTTTAACTACACCCCCATCACCTTATGGTAAACGTATTGCCCTTTTTTTCGAGACTTCAATTCCCCTGACATAAACTGACCGAGACCATCATAACGTCTGGCAACCAGCTCAGATATAAGGCAACCAAAGTGACACGATAATCTAATGACCGGGAAGGTTTGGTAACACAATAATTAAGGGCGATCTGTTGTATAATTTACCATCCTAATTCAATGCTTGTACCCATCTCTGACTCACGCCACTACTTCATTAATGCCTACCTCTGAAAGTTTGCCTATGCTCCTCCATGATGAAAAGGGATTGAAGTGTTGAGTTAAATGTTGGCTATATTTTTTATTTATTTTTTTCCAAGGGCCAAGTACGACAGAACAACATTGCTTCAACCCCATCCTCATAATTGTGCAGCCCATACCCTCACAATAATGAGCCATCTAACCCAGAATTCCAGCAGACTATAAGAAACATTATTTCAAAAAATAAAAAATTACTCTTAATACTTAATTAGCGTCACTAAAATTACCTTTATCGAACCAAGACAATAATATTGTTAACTAATTTCAATTAAGATTAATAATATAATGATTATTTCATCAAGTCATAATATTACTAGTTTCCTTCACTAATATCTATATTCAGGTCAATGTTAATATCACCATCTCATTGGAAAATTGATTTACAGAATAACAATAATAATATTCTCCTCAATCCTAATTCACCCATTAATATTGATATTTTCCATCTCCCTATTTGTTTATCTTTAGTTATACATTTCTTTACTATCATCTATTCTTATTCTATTCCATTACTATTATGATCTTTTTGAATAACTCCCTCTAATCACATCTAACTATCACCTTTACCTTGCTTTTACCCCAACGGGGTTAACACCCACCTTTGCTTCCCATTTATACTTTCAATTCATATTTCCCCAATTTACGGGTGCATAACACCTTTATGGTAATGGCAATAAAACATAAAGTAAAGAAATGATATATATAATATTGTTGCCACACAAAAACACCTTATTTATAACTTGTAATAAATCTATCTATTGGTTTAGGTGGAGTATGTGGCAAATTAGGATTGTATTAATCATATGCGGGATGGGGCCTTACAACTATTTAATATATTTTAATATATTTTAGTTTTCTTTAAAATATTTTCATAATTTAATTTAATTATATAATATATAAAAATAATAAATATAACAATATTTTAAATTTATAAATTAGTTGTTAGTTATTAAGTTTTCATGTGTAAAGAAATATTAATATTATTAAATCAATTATGTTAGTATTGGTATTTTGGACACAAATAGGTGGCTGGACAAATTTGGTGATAATAGTGATTTTTTTAACATTCACAGATTTTGTTTCAATTAACAGTGCACACTTTTTGTGATCGTTGTGGAAATTAGGAGAGGGTTTTTTGTTTCTAGACAATTTGATTGAGGTATGCAATTCAATCCGGTTAAGTAATTCCATAGAGTATTTGTAAATATTTGGGAAAGAACTTCTAATATTTCGTTTGCATGTTTACCAGATTCGTGGCTTATACATGAATCTACTTCTATCACATTTTTGATAAAAACCTTATTGCCATAATTGTGTGAAATCAAGCTCATATCAGATACATTCTAAATAATTCATGCATACTTTATTTACAATTTCGTTTCAATTATGCTCAATCCCTCAAATCCATTAAAATTCCTCTTCCTTTTAGTATTTTATGTGGAAATATTTTAGAAAAAATGTAATATTTTTCTTCAAAATATAAAAAAAGATCTAATATTTTTTATTTTATTTTGAAGAAAAATATTTTATATCTGTCATGATTACAACATATACAAAATTGATTTATTTAAAGGTAATTGAAACTTCCACTGAAAGAATATAAAATGGTATAATCAATTTTTTTAGAATGTTGCCAACACTTTTCCAAAGCACCCATTTTGAGGTAGGCCGAAAAATTGCTAGCAACATTATAAAAAAATTGATTATATCAATTTATTTTCTTTTGTTGGGAAGTTTCAATAGCCTTTATATGAATCTATTTTCTGTATATGTTGCATTCATGACAGACTTAAAATGTTTTTCTTAAATATAAATTATAATTGTGTTCCATGAATTTAAACTTACATCTAACAAAACCAATTTTATATTTTTAGCAATACTTTAATTTAAATGTATTCATATCAACAAATGTGCAATAAATAAATTTCAATTTAATTGAAGATTGGAGTGAATAAATAAATTTGAATTAAATTATTTTTAAAAAATATACATAAAGAGTTTTTAAAATCCTTAAAGTAAATTTGTGAGATAAAAAATAATTTTAATAAAGCCTTAAAATATATTTTTTTAAGAAAAAAAACTTTTCAAGATAGAAAATTAATGGGGAAGATAGCTTCTGAGTTAGTAACAAATTAACTTTATTATTATTAAATTAACTTTTCTAAAATATTATTGATAAATTATTGATAATAATAAATTTAGAAATAATTAAATATATATAATATATTAGTAATTCAAATTATCTCATTAGTTATAATTAATTATGTAGGTTGCATGTAGAAAAAAATGGCGAGCAGAGCAGACCAAAATGATGCGAACCCAATTCGACATGAAAGACCAAAAGTCAGCAGAGTGGCAGAGAATGGTGTGCATGCATCAGGATAGAAGGGAAAAGAAATGGAAAGTTGGGCAGATAAGGTTTTTGGAGTAGAACCCATCGATACCCCATCTCGAGAAAGCAAACGCATACCACAGTGGGTATTATCAAACGGAAGATGGGTAGACCGTTGCCATCCCCTGCTCAAAGGACAATCTCCAAAATAGCAAGAGGAGCATATCCCACCTAAGGCACGACACAACACACCCCCAAGGGCACCAAAGGGAAAACACCAGAATAGTAGAAAGGGGCGTGAAGCACCATCATGGCTACGACCTAACTAGAAGCACAAGATCCCTACAAACAAAAAATTTGGGGGTGATGAGAGCCCTAGTGGTGGATTTGAACAATAGTGGAAAAACCACAAACTAAATCATGAACAAAACCCTAGGAATTTGGAGGCAGACAAAATGAAGGCGATTGACTTGACATAGGAGATTCATGAAGACGCATAAATTTTAAGGGATTTTGGTTTCTTATGTCGATTTATTGGAGGCACTCCTAATAGGGTTTCTATCAAGAATTGGATCAAGGAGAAATGGAAAATGGAAGTATTGATCAGAATCCTTCCAAAAAATGTATTTATAGTGGTTTTTGCAAACAAGGAATCCAAAAAGGAAATCACCGAAGGAGGGATATGGTATATGAAAAATTTGCCACTATTTATGCAACCTTGGTGCCAGAATTTCGATCCCACCAAGATTCATCCCTATGAACGCCCGATATGGATCCGATTATACAACCTTCCATTTGAATACTAGAATGGCGATTGTTTAGAAAAGATTGGGAAATCCTTGGGAACCTTGGTGGACATAGATATGGAGATTATAGACGGGGATCTATACAAATATGTCAAGTTGAAGATTGCTACAATTAACCCAGTTCCTTGGTCAATCATCTTAATGGTAAAAGGTGAAAGTTGGGTCCAGGAGATCGAAGTCAAAGAAGAGAAAAAATTATTCCTTAAATGTAGGTCAAGGAATCATTTTGAGGTAGAGTGCAGAAACACGCAACAAAAGGAGGACCAGAGTAGGGAGAGTAGGGAAAAAGAATAGGATGGTTATTGAAAGACAAATCGTTCCCTATGCCACAAATTCACACCCAGAGGATTCAAGCACTTCAAAATCCAAGGACAAAAGGATATATCGAACAGAACAAGATGAACTGGGGACAAGGGAGTTAGATCTTTCTCCTCAACAAAATCCCAGTACAACGAATTTGGAAGATCAACAGTTGGAAATTTTTGCCCCCATTACAGATGAATCAGACTCAGAAATGGATATTGCGGATGAGCTCGACATAAGGGAGGAATGGTATATAACCCAAACTACATCTTATCACATGGGCATGGGTAAAATCTGCAAAAAGAGAAGGCGAGGGGAAGGAAATCTTTCAAAAAACTAAGAGAAGAAGAAGCGGCTGATAGAAATTATCCCAGCATCAAAATCTTTTTAAGTACCAAGGGAGGAAAGACCTCCCTTGGGAAACAATGAAGTTAACAACATGGAATGTCAGGGGCCTGAAGGCCCCTGACAAGCGACGTCTAGTCAAACGTCATCTTTAGTCATGCGCAAGCGACATAACCCTACTTCAAGAAACCAAACTATCACAATCAGAAACAAATGCCTTTTTGAAATATATTCGATCATGGAACAGGTACTTCCAAGACTCGGTGGGTGCTTCAAGAGGAATCGGGTTACTATGGAAGGAGGCAGAAGTAACAGTGGAAATTCAACAATCACATACAAACTGGTTAGTGGGGGAAGTCTTTAGCATGAAACTCAACTGCAAATTCATACTCATCAACATTTATGGCCCTACCAAAACAAAGGAGAAAGCCGAACTGTGGACAAAGGTCTTGGAATTTATAGGGTGCCATGTAGGAGCAAACTTCATAGTGGGAGGTGATTTTAATGCACTCCTAGATCTATCAGAAAAGAGTGGGGGAATAAGGATTGAATCCCAAACTTTGATTGACTTCGAGAGCTTTGTAGCCAATTCAGGCCTGGAAGATTGCTAGACATCAAATGGTGTTTTTACATGGACCAATAGACACAAAGACTTCACGACCATCTCGGAAAGGTTGGATAGGTTTATGTTATCTCCGGTTTGGCTTGTAGAACTATTAAAACTCAGGAGATTTATTGGAGGGACAAATCAAGAGAGGTCTAGCTTCGAGAAGGGGATTCAAACTCAAAAAAAATTCATTCTTCAATTCTCGCCCGTAGAGCTGCGAACAAAATTGAAAGTATCCAGACCAGGGATGATGTAATGAAACAAGGAAGCATGGAAGTTGGCCAAGTTGCGATAGATTTCTTTAAAAATCTCTTGGGCTCCTAGAATGACAGCTATGCAGAAGAAGGCTTCTTAGAATCGATCGAAAGAAGGGTAGGAAGTGAAGACAATGCTATGTTAAACGAACCGGTTTCGTTGGAAGAATTTAAGATTCCTCTTTTCCAGATGCACCTCGATAAAGTCCCCGGGCCAGATAATTTCCCGGCAAGATTTTTTCAAAATTGTTGGAGTTTCTTTGGCAGAGACATCTGGCAACTGGTGGAGGACTTTAGGAAGTCAAAAAGATTTGTCAAAGATCTAAACAATACGGTCATTGCTCTAATCCCCAAAAAAGTGGAATCCAAATCGTTCAATGATTTCAGGCCCATTTCATTATGCAACACAATTTATAAAGTAATAGCCAAATTTTTGGCAAACAGGCTAAAAAAGCTCCTAGGGAGGATTATCTCACCAGAACAAAATGGGTTCGTGCCTAGGAGAGAAATAATGGACTGCATCTTGCTTAATAGCGAGGTGGTTCATTCCCTTAAAAATAACCACATGGTAGGAATGGTAATCAAATTGGATGTAAGCAAGGCTTATGACAAGGTAAGTTGGGACTTCTTGCTCAAAGTAATGGTTCTTATGGGCTTTAATACCAATGGTGCTCCCTAATCAAGCACTACATATCAACTGGTAGATCCTCAATATTGATAAATGGATCACTACATGGATTTTTTATGGTCACCAATGGCCTGCGATCGAGAAACCCCCTATCCCCTTCACTTTTTGTGATTATGGCAGAAGTGCTAAGTTGCGCCATTAAGTGTAAAAAGCAACAAGAGGAGTGGATTGGCGTATTAGCGGCCCCTAATGTAGAAAGAATTACTCACTCTCAATTCGTAGATGATACAACATTGTTCGAGGAAGCAAGCATCAAGGAGGAAAAATGTATTAAGAATACTCTAGAAGAATACGAAAAAAAGTCGGGCAAAAAAATGAATAAAGACAAATCAAGAATATACTTCTTCAATACAAAGGCGACTACTCAGAACGCCATATCCTCCATATTGGGTTACCAAACTGAAAAGCTCCCGACAAATTTCCTAGGGATTTAGGTTACGGATGGAGCATGCAGATCTAGGCACTGGGAGGAGGTGGTGGCTAAATGTAAAAGCAAGGCAATGTCATGGAAAAACAACTGGCTAACGCTGCCAGGCAGAATCGCCATGGCCAAGGCAGTGCTATTCGCCATCCCAATCTTCACAATGGCATGTTACCTGGTACCCAGGAAGGTTGAGGAAGAGCTTGAAAGAATCCAAAAGCAATTTTTTATGGGAAGGCTCCAAGAGTGAAAAAAAGATAACTCTAATCGGATGGGACAAGGCAAGCAAACTAAAAATTGAAGGTGGTGCAGGTTTAAGGAAAGTTGGACTTCAAAATCTAGCACTAGGAGCGAGGTCGGTGTGGAAAATATATAAGCAACCAGAGAGGTTATGGTGTCACGTAATCCAGAACAAATATCTCGATAGTACGTCTCCCACAAGGATATTGACAATAGACAATCTTCAAGGAGGATTAGCTATATGGAGATTCATTAAAAAGTGCCACCCATTGATTACTAACCAACTCTCTTGGAAGATAGGAAATGGCCTAAAGGCAAGATTCTGGACAGACTCATGGAATGGTTACATGAGTCTATCGGATCAATTCGAATTGGGACAAGTTATCAGGCATTTGGAGGAGGATTTTGGCCTGGAGGTAATTAACTATATAGATTTACAGGCAGGGGAGGTTGGAGGAATGGCGATTTGGAAGAATCTGCACCATTTGCCACTAACTCAATAATTAACAACGACAGTGATGGAAGAACTCAATAACCGCATAATATGTATATCGGGAGAAGAGGACACCATAATATGGTGTGGGGAAAAGTCGGGTGAGTACTCTGCCAAACTAGGCTACCGATTATAGGTGAAAGTTGGAGAAAGAATAGACTAGTTGGCAACCTTATGCTAGAACCAGGCAGTTCTCCCCAAGGCGAGTGCCTTCCTATGGGTAGCAAGTCAAAACCACTGCCTTACAATGGCAAGGCTGAAAAAGTTAGGAATTGCAGGTCCCTCGCGTTGTGTAATGTGTGAACAGGTGGAGGAGGACACTGATCATTTGTTTTTATCATGTACAGTAGTGGTTACCTATTGGGATTGGCTCCAGCGGTCATTCAATATATAGGGCCCAAGGCCTGAGAGGTTGTGGGATTTCTTGAACTCATTGCAAAGGGGAAACAAGAATGGATATTGGCAAAGCCTGTGGTTGTCTGCACCATTAATGGTGATATGGCACATCTGGAGGGAAAGGAACCACATAATTTTCAAGGGAGAATCCCTTTGCAGTGACTATTTGGTAGAAAAAATTATGGAAGCACTAATACAAGTGGCAAACAATAGAATAGAAATTGGTGTAAAATCAAAATTCACTAAGTGGGATGAAGAAATACAAAAACAATGGAACAATTTGAAATGCCCAAAAGTTCGTTCTACTGAGAAACTCAAAGTGGACAAGAAGCTAGTTCGGTGGAAGGGCCCCAAAGAATTACCTTGGAAATTGAATTTTGACGGGGCGGCAAAAGGCAACCCTAGCAAGGTGGGGGCAGGATGCATCATTAGAAACCAAAAGGGGTAGTGCGTCTGGGCCGCATCGAAAAATCTTGGCGTTTGCACCAATAACATGGTGGAATTGGAAGCCCTGGCTTTGGGATTGCAAATGTGTATTAGCAAAGGGTTCAGGTCGATGGTAATTGAAGGGGACTCCAAAATCTGCATACAGGCAATTGTCAACGGGCAATCACCAAGTTGGCAAATCAACCGTTGGGTGGGCCAGTTAAAAGGGCTACTTAGCAAATTGGATAATTACAAAATTGGCCACACCTATAGGGAAGCAAATAAGGCGGCGGACTATCTGGAAAATGCAGGTGTATGGCAGACGGACAAGATAATCACCAACTCAAACCTGGAGCAATAGGACGACTTAAGAATGGTTGTCGAGCAGGGCATGGTAAAAAGCAATCATAATTCCTAGTTGGAGGCGGGGCGATACATGGCCACCAATGTCTTGAGGTGACTGAAGTCAATAAGGACATCGTTCTAAATGCAAGGTGGCTTCTTTTGGTTGTTCTTGGAAAAGGCCTTCATAGCGACGGTGGACGTAACCTGCAAGAGCTAGGTACCTGTGACCTAGTCATGAGGAACACAATAATAACCAGTATGGCTATAAGTGGAAGTTAGTTGAAGCCATCTTCATTCCATAACATTTTATCATTCTATAACTTCCTATCTCCAATTAAAATGGTGCATTGCTTCGGTCTAAGTTGCTCATGCCAATGGGAGTCGCGAGCTGAACAATGTCACAGGTTATTTGTAACCAACAACCCACGGGTAAGAAATATAGTGCAAACTATAGCCTCTTGGGGTGCGAAAGGTAGACGACATCTGTGTGACGGCTAGATCTATGTGGCTTTCATAAAACCTCTTGTGGATGTGACAGGGTCGAGAGAGAGGGTGGTGGAATGGATTAGTGGCTTTGTTTCAGGGGCCAACTGCCTTGCAGTTGCTGGTGCAATACTGGAGCTGCCAAACGAAGAATGGGTGAGCTGGCTACAGACTTTCTTTGACTTCAATCTGCAAGTACCAGAGCAGGATCAGGTGGAACAGGGGGAAGATGTGCTCGGTCGACAGAGTGTGGAAAGAAGAAACCGAATGGGGGAGGCTTGGGAGGTGTTTCGGGTGGGGATAAGGAACAACGAACTGGGTTCCTTCCATCATTTCATGCTCGAGGGCAACAGCTGGCTTTCGGAAAACAGTCTGTCAAGGCTGATTGAATATGGCACTAATGTGGCAATAGTGTATGGTTCAATATCCAATGCTTGAACAACTATCCATTAGTGTATGGTCCAATATCCAATATGTAAACGGGTGCTATCCCCTTGATAGCACTTATCTATAAAAAAAAATATATTAGTAATTCAATTTAATATATAAAAATTAATATTTTAAGATAGAAAATTAAATTTAACTTTTTATTTATTAAATTATTAATATTATAATTGTGAAATCTTATTCTTAAGAAAAAATATTTTAAGATAGAAAATCAAGGAATTTTATTTTTTTTATTTATATATTTGATTCTGTAAATTTTGTTAATTACAATATTTTAGTTTTGTTAATTAATTCTATGCATGTTAGAAAATTAATTTTAATAAAGTCTTGAAATATTTTTTTTTCAAAAAACATTTTAATATAGAAAATTAATAAGGAAGACAGTTTCTAAGTTATTAATAAATTAATTTAATATTAAATTAATTTATTTTTTAATATTTTTAATAAATTATTGATAATAATTAAATTATAAAGATTTGGGTTTCTATGTCATTATATTACATTGGTTATGATATGATTAATAATTATAATGGTAGCTTCTAAGTTATTAATAAATTAACTTAAATATTATTAAACTATTATTTTTTTAAACATTTTTAATAAATTATTGATAATAATTAAATTATAAAGATTTGGCTATCTATGTCATTATATTACATTGGTTATGATATGATTAATAAGTATAATGGTTTAATATGTGAAATATAATGTTATATATTGTGGAAGGTCTAATCTTTAATTTGTTCTTTTTATTTATTTATTTTGTTTTATTTCATTTATATATTAACAAATAATAATAAATATAATATATATTAATCTTTTTTTTAGATGATTACAATTTCAAACAATGCACAAAACTTAGTCTTTGTAGTTTTATAATAAAATAGAATTAAATATAAAAATAAAAAATGATGATGTTTTCTTTATGAAAAAATTCTATGTTTTATGCATCTTTTTCATAGAGAAAATTACATTTACATAATTACTCATCTCCACCAAATCAAAGTTAAAATAAATCAAAATTAAGAATATATATGTGGGTTAATTTATTAGTCCTCTTGTAATGCAAACCCTAGCCCCTTGGAATCATTTCTTTTTTATTTTCCTGCATGTGCATGCATAGAAATTAGTGTTGTGAGGATTATATAAATCTTTGGAGGTTGAACCTATAAGATGCAACGCTTCAAACTTATCATATCTCTAGATAATGGGAAAACAAAACAAAAATAATAAAAATAAAGAAACAACAAATATTAGATCTCATAGTTAAATTTATTTAATCTAAATCTATTTGAAAAAAAAATCCTTCCAACAAATATATTTTAGGAATAAAATAAAAAGACAAAATATGAAAGAGAGTATTTATATTATATTATATTATTTTAGAAAGTTATTAGACTTTATAATTTATGATTTAGTGGGCTTCTAAATTATAGCCATAAAATTTAGATTTTTTATGGGATATTAAAATTTATAATTCTTTTTAGATTTTTTAATAAATTGCTTAGAAAGAAGTAAATATAAGTATGCTTTTTTAAAGAAAAAAATAGAAACCAAAAATATAAATTCCAAAACAAACAAAAACCAAAAAAAATTACAAAACATTTTTTGATATAATAAGTTACATTCATGTACACGAATGCAAAACAAAAATATTGCTCAACAAACATATCTCAATTAGAAAATTGATATAGATAAAAAATAAAAGAAAACAAATAAAAGCATAAAATATTGCTTTAAAACAAAACAAAAATAATAAAAATAAAAAACAACAAATACTAGATTCATAGTTAAATTTATTTAACCTAGATCTATTTGAATAGAGCATACCCGTAAAAAAATTGTATCACCTCGAAATCTCTTCTCTATTGTACAAAAAATTAAATCCTTGCAAAAAATATATTTTAAGAAGAAAATAAAAAAACAAAATATGAAAGAGAGTATTTATATTATGTTATATTATTTTAGAAAGTTATTAGACTTTATAATTTATGATTTAGTGGGCTTCTAAATTATAAGCCAACTTAATTTATAATTATGCAGATCATTTTGAATAATTTAAATAGATATTAGTCTCAATGGATTTTCTTATAGGTCATGGTAAATGTTGTGGAAGAAAGTAATAAAAATGATCTACAAACCCAAAAAAAAAATGATCTACAAACCCTAAAAAAAATGATCTACAAACTACAATATCACAAGAATTTGTGTCAAATCCTCTAATATCAAATGTGTCAATTAGATCAAACGAATTTAATGAAACCCATATTGAAATTCTACAAAGATCTCTTTCAGATGATTGTGAAAAAATTGTTAAGAAACATGAATTAACAAGTATATATGCACGAAATATCAATATATGTTATATCATATCAATGGAAGAAACTACTAAAAACCTTTGTGCTACTTCTCAAAAGGTATTTGCATTTTGTAGTTTCTTGAAAAAGTTGTATTATGATGAACAATACAAGGAAGGTGATTCTTGTAGTGACCCTCCTGATGACATTTCTATTTCAGTTGTTTTGAGTTACTGTTAGTAGGTAGATGTTGAGACTATGTTACTTTGATGCTTTATATCATCGTTTGCATGACTAGTTGTGAAACTCAGTTGATGATACACTTTACCTTATGATGCTATGTTTACTTTCATGAGATGACATTATTATGATGACCTATGATGCTCTGTTATATTTATGATGATATTATGAGGTGGTTGATGTTAAATGCTATGCTTTACGTCAATTCAGTGAAGGAAACGGTTTAGCAGTACTCATTCGTGAGTGCCCTGTTACGCCGCTATTCTTTTTCACGATGTGTTTTCATACATATACATGTTGTTCATTTGACTGTGTAGTGTGATACAACTTTCAAGTACAAGCATCAACTCCGCTTGCTCGTCAAGTCTGAACGTGTCATGGCCCAATGAAATCGTTGAAGGGAGATAGACTTGTCCTCTATCCTGAACCATCGTTCTGAAAAGAACGAGTATCTTTTGTCACCCTTATGTTATGTTGTCCTTCATTTGTCATACTGTTCGTTGTTGTCACATCATGTTGTATTTACTATGTTTTTATAATGTTACGTTAGATTAATTTAATGATTTAATGGTAATGTGATTAATGAGTAATTGCAATGTTTAAATTGGAAAAGTTATTTTTAGATTATTGATGAATTAAAAGTGAAATATTAAAATATATTATTTGAGAAAAGTTAATTAGTTATAATTAATTGGTTTGTGCAAGTTTGATGTTTTCAAAAATTAAAACAGTCAGTAGTGTTTTAATTGTAAAATATCTTATTTTGATCATAAAGTTGTAAAAGTTGAACTGATGGATGTTATGAATGAAAAGGAAGAGTTAAATGATTGTTTGCATTGTAAATTGAGAAAATATATAACATAAGAAAATCATTTATTATGGACGACAATTGATTTTCGAAAAAATATTGTTTTCACGGAAAAAATATTGTCTCTGTATTTTGTTGGAGTTTTTTATTTGAAAAGCTGAAAATTGATTATTGGAGGCGATTTCATACTGTGAAAGTCTTGTGGATTGAAATTCTGGTATTTACGCTTTATCATTCCTCGATTTCCGGAAAGCATTTCAGGTTTTCCTTTTTTAGATTTCAAGTTTGTTTTGGTAAAAACCTTGCCAAATTCTTGCTAAAATACTTTGTCTGAAATTTTTATGAAAATTCGTCTTGAAATCCTCCATGCACAAAAAGAAAATGAAAAAAATACGTTATTGTCATTATTGTTGAATTCTGTACACAATAGAAAACGAAATTTCATTATCAATTTTATTTAATAAAAGAGAATTTTTTTTACTATGACCTTAATTTTGGGTTTGTGTGCCCTTGATTTTATGTTTTCGAATTTGTTTTGTAAGCGGGTGCTTGTGTGTTAGATCAACACCGTATATCTTACATCAATCCACTTTGTTCAATCACGTCTCTCAAGAGAATCTTTATCAATCTCTACCCACGACTCTGTCCTTTATCGAGTGCTTTGATCTAGTTGTTAGCTTCTTTTTCAAGCATTTTGTTGTTATAACCAATATTGGAGACATCGATTAGATCATGATTTTATTTCTTTAAGGTTATGTGGTACTTCCAAAATATTGGTGTTGTGTCAATGAAATCCAAATTCACACGCACCATATATGTAAAAGACTAATGGAAGTGATCTAACTGTTGATTTTCTTCTAGATGGGATGGTCAAACTTTGTTGCGTGATTCAAAAATATTTATCAGAGGGTTTCCCTTTTTTTTAAGCTTTAGCTCTGGCTTGGTTTGAAAACTGGGGAAACTATGGACGTGGGTGCATTGATAATTTTGACATTCTCATCTGTAATACTTAGCGCATGTCTGCTCACAATTTATTAATTACTTTCTTTTAGACTGCATCCTTTTGTTTTCTGAAATCTTGCTTTAATCCAAGTACTTCCAAATGGCATGCAACTTTTACCAACCGATGCTTTGATTTTATCTTCTTTTGTAAGGCGTCGGCCACTCCATATGTTCACCTTTAATCTGATAGATTTTCAATATCATATTTTTTTCTTGAGTTAGAGGCAATTTGGAGCCTTCGCATGGCGTAGGATTCCTCGTAGAAGGCGCAACAAACTGTAGAAACTATTTTGTTAAGCTACTTGCATGTCACAAGTATCTCTATTTATTCATACTTCGATTCTACCTTCCACTGTGAATTGTTCATATTTTTTTGGGTCGGTTGTCACGTAGAGTTCACTGTACTCTCTTTCTGGTAGCCGTCTGCATGCAATGAGATCATCGAATTACACCAAAATCGCGGGTCTATCTTATCTATTCTTTTGTTCATGCCATGTGTAGTTTTGTCTTAGTTGATAATTGGTATGATACTAACTACGATGTCTTAACGTGGTACTCATGAATTCGTGAATCCTTCACTAGGAATGCTATTGGATAAATCTTTGTGATAACAGTTGGTATATATAAATGAATTTAAAATCTTTGGATAGCTTCGTTGTGTTAGGTATATAGTAGACACCAAACATATATTAGCTTGTAAGTATTACCTTTTAATAATTAAAGGAAAAGAAATATCTGGTCATTAATTTAGATATGTATGATTCCTAAATAATAAAACAAAAGCAAAGGGAATTAAGTAAATTGTATATCTTAAATTTCCTTCTTATTTAACAAATGGTTATTATTATTTTAATTTTACATACTTGTTTATGAAATAATTTATTAGTTAAAATATATATGTAATGATTAAGAAATGGTTTATTTAATTAATTACATTATAATCATGAGTTATTTCATTTGGTTATTATAATTATGTATATGTATTTGGTTAATAGAGTTTTAATGCTTAAATTTATCTTTTATAAGATTATGTATTTAGAAGCATCAATATTTTAAGAAAATATTTATTATCTTTGCACCCATTGAACTTATGTGTTTTGAGTTGGAAATATATATGTTTGGAAATATTGAACGAAATTTGTAAATTATGTTTAATGGTATTCCTACTAAGAGTTTATTCTAACTGCATGTATTAAAAGTAAGGTGTTTAGTTTATCGTTTCCTAGAGGTGTTTTATGATAGTGTTGTTATGAGAACATGGATAGATTATTATGGTTGTTTTTATTCTGTGTTAAATGAGAAAACGTGAGCCATGCATGTATTGAGTTCTTATGATTTTCCTCTTTGTCATTCTTGTTCCCATGGAACGAAGTCATGCTTGTTCGTTCATTCTTGTAAAGAGCGGAAATCTTTAAAACAACATCGACAAATACTTTAAATAAAATCATTTATATTCAAAATATAGTCGTCATCTTATTCATTTAGACATCAAATAACAAGTCGATTACAAAACAACGACATAAAGTTGATAAAATAAAATCATATACAAATTCCAGTCTAAATACATCCATGTGTCATATTACACAATTTCGATTCAAAATACAATAGACGATAATAATATCAGCTACAAATCGAGACTTACGCATTCAGTCATCTTAAGCTCTTCAATACATAATAAAGAATACATGAAGCATATAAGAAGATGCCATCCGTTGATCTTCCATCCAAAAAAAAATCTTCAATAAAGAAGACGAGAACAAGGATCAGGCATTTTTTCCGCCCAACTTCGAAGCTTTTGCTTCCTTGGAATTCCTTAGTCAATCAAGAAATACCCAACCCTGCACGAATCGCTTAGCAAAAAGCAGTCTACAAGCAAGGAACAAGATGGAATCTAGTGCGTGCCTAGTATAACTAGTAAAACCACAAGCATTTTCATTTTTTTAAATCATTTAAGAAACAAGCAAGTTCGATACTAGGATATGGTAGAGAGTTCAATAAATCAATGTGTTTCAATGGTCCTTAAGTTACTTGGCCAAGTAAAATGTCATGCATGACAAATAAAGCAGTTTTGGAAAAGAAAAACTACACTCTCTATTTACCCATATTCGACACCCGTCCCACAAGATAACTTTCCCAAAAAAATATCATGCACAGTCATTTATCAAGCATGCATGGTTTAAACAGTCAAATACAATCTTTTAAAAACTATAAAACTGAAAAATTGTTTGAAACGAAAACAGTTTAATAAGTTGTTTCCTTTTCATTGTTTAAATCCATAAAAAGACATAAAACTAATATTTTAAATTGAGTAAATTAAATAATCAAAATTAATGAAGGTGTATCTCTAGTATGAAATTAAATACATATAAAACAGTCACACAAGAGCACACATTCATTTGTTATTGTACTCATCTATTTAACACTGTTCAAGTTCGTTATTGTTGTTTCCAAATAAATTGTATTAAAATTTAAATGATTTAGTTTTTATTTAACATACTTTTATAAAATAAATAAATAATTATTCAAACAGTTTTATATAAACTCAATTTCATTTTTGTTTTGACTGTTTTGTTTCAATGGCAAAAATTCAATGTTAAACTACCTCTATTTTGAAAATAGTGTTGAATTTTTTAAGTTATTCTATCAAATATTTTTTGTCTGAATTCTTGTCAAAACAATTTCCACTACAATTTTTTGTCAATAAAAGTAATAAATTTTCTATTTAAGATCATTTTTGAATCTAAATTTAAAAGTTGTTTTCTGTTTTGAAATTCTCCTTAAATTTATTCAACTGTCTTATTTGTGATTCCAATGAGAATTTTCCTAAAAATCTTCTGTTTCTAAATTGTTTAATATTCAGGAAAATTTACAGTTTGATTTACTAAAAAAAAAATTCTTTAATTGATTTTCCATTTCAATCTATAGGTTATTCTTTTCTTGAATTGCTAAAATCAAAAGTTCTCTTTTCAATTTTAAAAGCTAAATAACAAAATTTAGAAAAACAATTTTGTAAAACTTATTGTTGAATTTATGAATTAATTTTCAAGTCCTACGTAGTAAATTCAAATTTTGGAATTGATTGTTGTCTGTGTGCTGATATTTCTTTTTAGCTCTGTCTCTTATTGTCTTTCTACCTGTGCATGAAGAATGAAGGAGACTCTTTCTTATTTCTTGTGCATGCTTAAGAACCCTTGCTTTACTCTCCATACAGTCGCGCCTTCTATGTTTCCCACTGTGTTGTGTAGAAGTGAGGGTTGTGCTGGGATGAGAGAGTGTGAGGTATCCACACCCTGCACACCTGCGCCTTCCCTTCTTACCTCCTTCCAAGTATGTGGACTGTGAGGAGTGAAAGGGAGCCAGTCCCTTAGGCTATGTGGGAATCCTTCTCCTTGTCGCGTGGAGTGTGCGGGCTACCAAGGAGGTGGAAGCTTGTTCATGCCGTATGCTTCAAGCCTCCTTAATGGCTATGCTAGGGAGTATGATTCTCTCATCTTTGCACATGCTTCCCTTTCTGGGTAGTATCTCCTCCTTTACCAGTTGCGTGGGTTGCCCTGTAGCTTTGTAGAGTGGTAAATATTTACCACTGTCTTCAAACAGATTTAAACTCTCTCCTCTTGCACATATGGGATGAGATCCAAAAAATTAGCCTCACAAAACATGAATTTCCCCCCTCAATAACATTCTCTGTCAATTTTGTTTTTGCTCAAGATCAAATAAAAATGATTTTTTTTGTCTCTCCCATTTTCAGACAATTTCCAGTATATGATTCTTCTTTCATGCATTGATTAAATCAAGAAATGAGATCCACTATTATAGATTGATCTCCAAATCAATTCTATAACTCTCAGTTCAGATTTTTGATTGCTTCTTCTTTAATTGAAGATATTTTTCTTCAACTTGTTAACTAAAGTTTGATTTTGAATGCAAAGTTCAATGTGTACGTGAGTTTGTTTCTATTTATTTTCAATTTTTGTTTCAATAACACAATTTAAGGTATTTGTTAATTTCAAAGTTTAATTCTTTTTTCTCTTTCATAATTTTCAATTTAAAAACAATTAAATTTATAAAACACAACTTTATTCATTTAAAGTTTATTAAATTTTGAAATAAAAGCTAATTCTATTTAAATTTTGAAATACTAACATATTATTTCAAACAATAATAAAATATTTAAACAAGCAATCCAATCATTTAATTTAAGTCAATTTCATCAAATTTAACCAAATCATTATTTAAATCAACATACATTTTTCACAATTTTGAGAAATTAAATTAAAACTAGATTTAAAACTTGCAACCACGATAAACACAAAATGCCTTAAAAATATTATCTAAGTACATCAAGTGTGTGAGATTTCATCTTACTTATAAATGTCAATCGGCTAAACAACTCTATTTGGACGTTGTTCTCGCCTTCAATCATGTTCACCTGTTCCTCCATTCGCTTGCACTCGATTTTACATTAGCAATGACAAACCCCGAAATTAAATATAAATGCATTTCAATTTCAATTTCATTCAAATTTGAAATTCAATTTAAGTTTCATTAAAATAATCATTTAATTTCAATTTAAATAGCAACATCATGATTACATATTTATTTTAATTAATCAAATGAAATCTATACATGACAATTCTATACCATGCATGTTTAATGGTTTACCTTGAGATATTTAATTTTATTGATTAGTCCTTATGACTTGAGTCTTTGTGTAAATAGGTTTTTTTTCGCATGCATGTTGCCTTATTATTTTTGTCTTTATTAGAAGTTGTACCTTAGGATGAGTGGCTTCCGTTAGGGGCTAGACCCACAAGTGGTTGCATGGGTAACCTATCGGAAATTGGTAACCAAGTTATAACTGTTGACGCAAAATTTTGCAGGGGGCAGTAGTCATATGGGAAACTTAGCTACTGGGGGACATAGTGCACTTAGCTAAGTGACCTCTAGATTTTATTGAAGCTCTTCATTTTTAGTGGGCGAGGTAAAGGGTTAGAAAGATAACATGAACTATTAAAATCTAGACTAAAGGTGATGCACCAAACATGAATGAAACTACTTGAGCACAGTGTCAAAAGTAAAGACTCGAACAATAAACTATTGTTTATCAAATAGATTATCCAAAATCACTTCAAACATAAGAAAATTCGTTAATTGCATAGCATAATCTAATACAACTTTGGCCAAAACAGAAGATTCAAACATGATTTATATTTATTAAGCTGTAGAAGATTACAAAAGCTGGAGAATAGGCATTCATATGCTATAGGAAAATAAAAGAACAGTCTAAATATCTTATCAAATGCATGAAAAAAAGAAAAGGCTGAATTGATTGGCACAGTCTGCAAACTTCAAGTTCAATAAAAATATTACAAAGCCTATTCCCAGTGCTCATGAAGTTTTTTTGTCTATCCAAATACAACCAAATAAAAGAGAAGAAGAGTTGCTTAAATAAGCTAGCCCACCGCCTGAAAGCCACATTCAGAAATATGCCCTGGAAAAATATCGACGTTCTAAATCTCCTCGAGCTGACACTGAATAGGAAGATTTCCCAACAACGCGCCAACAAATCTATCCTAAGAGAAAACATGGTCATGCAGCAGTAGCAAAAGACACATGACATCGAAGAGGAAAATAAGGCAGCAAAAGAGAACAAATGACACAAGCGGCAACTTCCAGATAACCGATGCACAAGAATACGCCACGCATCGAGCACACGAAGCCTGGCAAAAAAATGAGGGATGCCCTAGCAAAAATCTCTAAGAAGAAGCCACGTGGGTGATGTCGAGCTAAAATAACTGCATAGTGGACCTAGCTCAGGAAACGACCAGAGAAAGCCATGCATCACACACATGGAACTCGGCAGAGGCAAAATGATACAGAGTGGCAGGGATCCTCGTTAGGAGGCCACGTGGAAAATGTCAAAAAGTTCTGAGTGATAAAAGACAAGGCAAAGTTGCGAAGGAAAGATAACCACAAAGGCTAGCAATTCGTGAAATAAAGTTCATAGTTTGGCGACTCATAGGGAAATTTTTCATGCGGAATGAAGAATCCCAGAAACCTTGGTTTAGCATCCCATTATCGCTCATAGCTAAGAGACGACAACTTACAGGCCGATCTAGACCTCGTTTGACGATGTAGAGAGGGCTTGCATATTTTTGTGCACCAATTTGAGATTAATGATTGCCTTAAAAGGCAATCTGCTAAATACCTTCACCTCTAATTCAAGCTAGAAAAAGAGTTGCGTCAGCTAATGCACGATACCTTCAATATGTTTGGAAGTTGGAAACTAATCAAAAGATTGGAAAAAAGAGAGGTCCTACTTCTTCTCCTCGATCCTTACAATTATGTGCTCGACACCTGCTATCGCCTGATCTGTGATGAAGGGCGACGGGAGGCCTCACTGAGTTAAGCGAGAAAATTTTTCCCACATGTCACTAGTAATTTGATTCAATTTGGCTCTGCACTCCGCTACATGCTAGATGGCCTCGTGCATGAAAATGATAATGTTTATGCCCATAGCTTCCATTGTCTGATCCTCAATACCTACGACGCTCAGAGCCTCATCGGAAGCTGTATACAAATTTTCCAATAAAATCCTGGCCTCTGAAACTTTATCGGATGTCATCTCCTGCACCTATTGTATTGTTTCACTAACTATTTTGTATAGGCTGGTTTCTTGCACTATAAAATTTAGGGTGGGCTATAAATTAAGGCATAATGCCTTGACCTTATCCCAGTACGATGCGTATAACTCCTTAGAAATTTCCAATGAGCTCATTTATGGTGCAGGAGGTTGGGTTCTCAAAATATCTAACTATGTTGCTTAGGTCAACCCTTAGCTCTAATAAGCTTTTGTCCAAAATGGATAGCTGACTCCTTAGAGTGGAAATTTCCTTCTCTTTCTCTTCTAAGGCCAACTCAACCTATTTCCTCTTTTCAATTTCTAACTCTAGAGTGAAATTCATCTCATTTACTTCATCATTTATGCTCTGTCAAAGTTGCTTCATACCATCATCTCTCTGCTTCAAATCAACATGGAGAGTTGCCTCGTTCACTCAGTATTGCTCAATTTCATTTCGTAGGGCCGAAACGACATCCGCACCCAAAGCCTACAGCTCACTCACTTTTCCCTCCAAGGCATTCTTCTCAGCCAGTAGGCAATTAATTTTGTTTTCCTGGGCCCTATACTTGTTTGCCCAAATATCAACCTTTACTTTTAGCTCTTTCAATTGCTCCTCCTTTTTATTTTCTCGGCGATTGAGCTTGAGGAAATTGATGGTCACTACCCTCCGAGTCTCCTCCATCATCTCAACTTTATCCTACAGACGAGCCTGATGCAATTCCAACCCAATGGAATTGATAGAATAATCACTCGACAACATTTCTCCAACTGGTTTGATCATGTTGGGGGTGATCTTTGCAAACATCAGTGAATTCTGACTCTCATGGAATACCATTTGCAAAAGAGGCTCTACCTGTCTGCCTGTATCATTTTCTCTTCTTTTTTGAATTCGGCTTGTGTAGGTTCTTTTGTTTGCATCCACCTATGAAAAAATATTCCTAGGAAGAAATACCCCATCCACCAGCAAAAGGAAACTCCCGAGGGACTACTAGTGGGAAGGAAAGTGTGCTCAGTGCATTGGTGGACTTGCTAGGCCTCGTAATAACTACCAGGGAGAAGGGTGGAATAAACTGACCACTTGGAGATGACGACAACATGGTATGAGGAAAGGTCAGGCCTCGAGGATGAAAACTGTTGACTCATAAGGTCAGGACTGACGACCAATTGTGTTCCAGGGGTGGAATGAAAAGCAGGGGATGGAAATGGAAAATCGGGAGGGAAAATATTTGACTGCCTTGGATATCAGTGATGGGAATAGCTGGTGCAGATGAAATAGCAATGGAAAATGAGGAGACCAAAGACATAGAAGAGAGGGAAGAGGGAGGAAATAATACCTGAGGTTCCTGAAGAACTACAGCCGACACCACCGCTTCTTCATGCTATGACTCCTCCCCTCCAGCGGACTCTCTCGTTCGCGACCGCTTCTCCTCCAGAGAATCCTCAAGGTCCACAATAATCTTTAGCCTATGACTGGAACTCCTTGGCCTCTTCCTACTTGATCTAGAGGAGCTGGAAGGCTCCGATGTTTGTGTGTTTGAAGATTCCTCCTAATGTACATTCTATCCACTGACAGTCACCCTGTGTATTAGATATTTTTCAGTGACAAGGGCGTTTTAGGTTACCTCCTCTCCAAGTTTCGTGGCAACACTTCCTTTCACATAAAACTTCTTAGAAATCAAAGGGTTTGGGGATTTCTCACTGTTTGAATGCTCATGCACCTAGATGTTGTCAAAACGGTTATCTGACTCCACCTCCTGGAAAATCCCATTTGTTGTCTTTATCTCCTGCTTGTATGTCCAAAAATCTCTAATTCTTTCGGGCTTCCATTCGAGCTTACCCAACTGACTGCACAAGTACAGGCTCATCTTCTAATTTTGGCTAGGCTTCCCCACAACTTGGTAAAATTTCAGCCATGGTGGTCGCCCCTCTTTAGTAGGCAAATATTCAAGGCCTACATAAAATTTCAAATTCCCCTCTTCAACATTTCTCTGAGGGTCCCAGAATGGCCAAGGTTGGTGTGGAATTTTTATGCCAACCTCCAATAGATTATTTTCTGGGTTGTATCGCCATGTGTCATTGATGATCACCAACCCAAGATTACCTATCTTAGAGTACAATACCTCCGAGTTGTTAACCTTCGAGCCCTTCTTCTTTACTAGCGATATCGAGCCAAACATGACTGGCAATGTCAAATAGGAAGTCAAATGCCTTCCTCCCCAATAGTCATTTTCAATGTTACATAGTTGTCGTAACGCCTCCAAGGCCAAAACTCTATCAGAAATAATGCGCGGGAGCCAGAAGGGTTCCCAGAGAAAACCTTGCATATAGAGCATAGTGAAATCCATACCAAAGAACCAATCGCAAGGTGGCAAGAGGCCTAGAAACCATGATTTCTATCCCAGTGACAATCGCATGAACATGCTACTCCCAGATTTATCCAAAGCCCATAGAGCCAGAGCTAGGAACGAATCTGAAAACGCATAATAATAAAAAAAAATCGATAAGACGGGAGTCCATGTCTAAACTTTCTTCCTCACGCCACTTTCATCGAAAATAGCCAAGGCCATGAATTGCTTGAAATAATCAAGATTCTAATGCAAAATCATGTAGACCATGAAAGAATAATACCTAAATCTAGAACCAACCTCGAATTCATGCAGTTGTTGGATCATCCCATTAATTATAACCTTCGCGAAGTCCATAAGCGGAGGTGTGTTTTTCTTCCTCGACATAAAGATGAGACTCATTTAGAATTCGAAGACCCCCTTGTCTATATCCAGCCCACAAACCAGTGCCAACATAGAGCAAACATAAGAAGACCTCAATTTTAAAGCACCCAGAGCAATTGGGACTCTGGGAGGTGTTGAAAAATTTGTCGGCTGAGCAGTCTCAGTGTGATAAAACTGTTGCGCCAATTGGAGTGTTCTCCAATACTCCTGAATCCTTTGAATGTCAAAATTTTCAACATTCTTGAGTGAGGGGAACGAGATGCATAGCTTATCTTGCAAGGCTTGGGGTCTAATAACTACCCTCAAATTAGGGCCACTTATAACTCTAGTCTGAGGATCGAAGCTTGTTGCACATGCCGCCGCAATTTCTAGGCAATAATGCACCAAAGGAACCATGTACTAGGGAAGCCCACAGTTCCATAAATGTTTGTGGAAAGGGTTTGACATTTTCTTCATCTTTTCACATGATGCCTCCCTCAAGATTTTGGGATTCTGAGATAACTCAGGATCCAAAACATTATCCCAATCTTCTGATACTAGGGCTTGATTTCTAAGAGAAACCGTACCAATTGTTTTCTGGTCCACTTGATTGGTAAAGGGTTAGGATGGCTTTGTTGGGATCCCTGAAGTAGCATAAGACTCTTGGACATATATGTTTACACAAGGTATCGTCGATATTCACTCATTAATATTCTCTAGGACCAAGGCCTGTGTTGAACTTCCTGCAATTTCAGCCATTTCTTTGTATCCGCAAGAGGCTTCACAAACTTTGCAAATGACTTAGCTTCTGAAAAATTATTTCTCTCTTTGCGAATGACTTAGCCACTTTCACTCTTTGACGAATTCTCACAATAAATGCCTTTCGCATGCCTAACCTAATTTTTTTATTTTTGTGAAAAATGGCTTAGCAAGTGTACATGCCATCCTTTCACATTTAGTTGCTACATGCACCACCAGCTTTTTCATGTGTATGAAGAGATTTCCAACCTACCAAAATACTCTTCATATTAAAGGGACATGAATTCGCATGAGGTGGTGCCTAATTTTTCTTGGACAATGCACCAAGACAACCTTGCCATACCTTTCCTAAGCTCCTTCACATTTACTAATTTCTTGATTGTACTTGGGCGCATCATCCAACAACTTTATCAAAATATTTACCTTGATTCAATCGGGATGACAACTCATCATGCAGACACCTGGCCTATTTTCATTTGATTCGGCAACTTGAACGAAGCAAGTTGCAACTATACCTGATCATTCACATCACTTCACACATCGCAACACTAATTATCAAGGCTTGATAGCACCATCTGCCTCTAACGTAATCACAGCTTGCATCATCGGGAAAACCTCGAACAATCTATAAATAGGGCCCTTAGCAACCTTGCTAATCATAATTACCTTCAACATTCTTACTTAGTAGGCCCTATTTAATCTTAGCAATTTCATCCTCTAGCTAGATTAGCAAGCAATTATAGAGATGAAAATTAGAGTAGTTTGCAAAAAGACCCAGGCCGCATTTCTAGGAAAGGTTAGGTGTAGGTACCTAAAGCGCATGAAAGGCATAAAAAACCTATTATATGTAACGGTGATCAAATGGGTCCTAGGCAAAGAGTGTGTAGAATACGAGAACTAATACAGAGTAAACACCAACATCTGCTCTTACTTTTTCGCTTCGCTCCTGGACATCAATGTTTCCAAAAGCAAAATTTTGAAGTTGACCAAGCGAGTCTTCCCTTGGCGTTACCTTGGAGGATTGGAGTAAGTAGTGTGGGTCGCCAAACTTGATCGTGGGGTCCCTTATGTTCGCAACCTGTCTCAGTTGTTGTTGCATGGAGGACCCGTGCTAGCTAGGCCCTTTTTATTCGGCTTTGAGTTGGAGACCCACGAAGAACATCGCTCCAAGTTTCGTGTTGGCTGCTACTTCCTAATGCGGATACATCACATTGAACCCTTTTGAAACACGCAGTGGTATGAGTATTTTGAGAGAATTGTGTTTCCTCACCTTGTGCCACAGGTTGCTATTGTTGCTGGTCCTTCCTTTGTTTAAGAATTGAGAAAAGATAATCCAAATTTTTCTTTTTGCCTTTTTGCCAACCTCTACCTCCCTGTAGCAGATATATATGTATATTTTGATACATGGCCACTGGCCTCCACCGTATATAATGTAAATGTTCCAGAAATAGGGTGATCCCACAATAGTGGTTTACAATTTTTGGCCAAACTGGACACTGAAATTATTGTTTTTAACTAAATCTTCACATTTGGGCACCTATAGTGGCTAAACCGTGAGGAATTTGAAGATGATGCAAACTAGAGTCTCATCACATTTTGTGTGTAGATTCCAAAACTATTTTTTTCAAATTTTTTGAAATATGATTGCACTTGTTTTTCCATCTCCCACGAAAACTTTTTTTTTCCTTCAGAAAACAACATTTTTAAAAGTGACGCTCACCGTATACAACATAATTTTTTTTGTATGAAGGATAAAATTATATTTTTTTTGAATTTAGATTTGTAACTATGATATCTAGCACTTTCATTTGATCTCATATTTTTTTATTGAATATTTTTTCCTTAATAGAGTTTCGAAGTCAAACCAATTCCAATTCAAACATAGGCGGACTGTATACAACATAATTTTTTTTGCATGTATCGAAATTCAATTTTATTTTTTTAATGGATCAAGGACATCAATACCCAACACAAACATATCTTTTTAAAATTATTTTCATAATTTTCTATTTTTTCACATGGGCAAAAAAAGAGCATGATTTTCGGTGAAAAACCTATGTTTAATAAAACTAAAAAAACACATACATTATAAATCCAAAACATATTAAAATTATATTCATGGGATAGCTCATTTCGAGGAATACCATAATCATTTGAAATAAATTTTAAATGAATTCATTTGATCCCCCAAAAGGTAAATCAAAAGTGATTTTTTATCAGCATTTTGATAGGTGTAAAGGAGACTAATTTATAGGTATGGTTTAAAACGAGCGAGGTTCTATCCAAGGGGGTTTGATCTAAGGTGGTTTGATCAAACCCTCTTCAATTGGAATCCTTAAAATGGAACTTTTAAAGGCTTAAATCATTATATTTTCTAAAAAAATATGATTTCAGCAAAAATCATTTCCTCTAAGAAATTGTAAACCAGCTTTGTGGGATCACCCAATAATATAATATGCATGTTTTTCATATATTGGCTCATTTACAATGTGTCTCAATTTCTTGCAATACTATTGTCGTTTTCAAAAAGCATTGAGAAAACCCAAGACTTAAAGAAGGAAAAATAATTACATATCTACAATTTACAAACCCACTGCATAAGTAAAACTAATTAAACTTTTTAAGGTGTATTTTGTTGGGTCTCAAAAACGTAGGTTTGAACCACGAGAGGTTGTCAAGCTCTCACAATGATTTTGGCCAATGTACAAGGCCAATTGATGCAATTGAACCTTCTTCTCTTTAGGTTTTTTCTAGACCTACGTGAGTGAACCTAATGAATGATGCAGATTTAAATGTATTTCATGATGCAAAAATCTACCCACAATGGAAAATGGAAGTGGATAGACAAAATCACTAAAACTACTCCTACTCCTACCACACGGATGAAAGGATTTAAAAAAAGTATTTGTATGAAATCTTATCTCTGGGTTGAGGCAGATCAGTGCCTTCTATCCACATGGGCAATGGAGTCAAAATAGAAAATGATATGTGTTTCCGTTCTCTAGTTTAATTTCTAGTTATTAGGCACCTTATAAAATAAAATCTTATGACTGGCATACAATTTCATTTATTTATGGCTTGCATAAATTATGTTGGAATGTTTTCTAACTTGGCTCTACTTAAATGATCCAAACCAAATCTCTCAAAAATTGTGACTTAATTGAAGGGTTTTAATTTTGACTTGAGACGCTAGCAAATAAAAATCACACAAATTGAAAAAATGCACCTTGATGAATCAAAATTTATGCTTGATACATTAACTCAAATGATCATAAGATTTCGAATTGGAGAGAACCAAGATAAAAATAATACAAATTATAGTATCTCAACAACTGAACCAAAAGGTTTTCACTAGTTAAAAACATTAGTTTCCATTGCTCTGTTTCAAGAAAAATATCTGTACATTATTTCCATTCCCAGTCTTATTTCTGAGAAAATATCTCACCCCAACTCTAAGTATTGCCCCCCTTTCCCTTCTAATAGATTTTAAATACATTTATATAGAATAATCAAAGAGTCATGCCCCTTCATTTTCCAGTTATGGTCATTTACATTTTATCACAAAGATTAAAATATTTAATTATATTGCCTCTCGACAAATTAAATATTTTTGACTATAGTCATGCTTTTGATTTTTCACTACATCTTTTCTCGCCTCTATTCATTTCATTCCTCATGGCTTTCTTTATGTTACCGCTTTACCACAGGCTTTGACCTTTCCTCCTGCAGTAACATGGTGACCGGCTCCACACTAACTATCGTGGCTTCCATCATTGCTTACCACCTTACCACGGTCTCTGTCTTGTCCCTCCGCGGTATAGCGGTAAGGCATTAATTGTTAACCTCTCTGACCGCCGCCATACTGCAGTTTGCTTCCTAACATCATGTCATACCGTGGTACCTCGTCAACTGTTATCCTCGCCACTACCTCGTTTATCACCACACTACCACAGTATCATTGTGGAACCCTTGCGGTTGCGTGGTAACCGTCTTAGCAACCAGCTTTGCCGCCTGCTAACCCTTCAATGGATGTTACTACGACCACTGCGGTGTCTAACTTAATTGTCAGTGGTACTGCGATGGTCCTTCTACTAGATGCTTCACTAACCATTAACTCTTATGACTGCTCATCAACCGCTATACCATGGGCCACTTTGCAAAAGATTGCGGTATAGCGGTAAAAGGTGTTGGCCTTTAAATGTTCAAAATTTATGAAGCAATATAATATAAGTATCATTTTTTGGGCTTTTTGAAGGAGGAATAAATGAATCATTATAGAAAGATAGGATAATGATGGGATTTAAATGGAGAAAAACTTAGGATTTTCATGGAATTTTATGAAAAATAACAAGAAAACCCTAGGAATTTTTATGAAAATTTTTGGGTTCTAACAATGGCTCCTGTTGGGGATGAGTGGTTTTCAAATCACTACAAGAATCCAGAATTCTTTAGTAGAGTAAACTGAGCAAAAAATATGAAAAATGAAAGCCATAGCAGATAGAGGGAACAATCAGAGCATGATATCAAATATGGAGCAAATGGAGAATAGAAAACCCTAAACTACTGTGCATGGAAGAAAATGATTAAAGAGGCATTGCTAAGAATTGTTCATGCATTGGAAATCCTTAATCCTCTATGTTTCTATGGTTCAATTTTAAACCACAAAGGATGGCCCCAGGTCACCCAAAAGGAAAAACCTACACTTTCCTTTGCCATAGACCTTATTCTGGTGTGAGCTCATCAGTTTTCTCTTCAAACTATCCATTCCACCTGTCCTACAACATGCACTGTCATTGAAAACCTTCAAGAAATCATTGCATTCAACCTGATTCATATTCATTTTACCATTCATCATTCTTATTATCATATGAAAAATATTTAGCACCCTTAGCATACAATATGTATCCAAATTCAACAAAACATTCAGAGAAATGCTCACTGTCATATGTTGTTGAATGTGCCTGCAACTGCATTGGGACCTAAAAATTTGAATGCTTTTCTTGGAAATCAATTTTTTTTGTCTCATCAACATCTTTGAAACAATCAAATCAAAATTATTTTCTATTTCTTTTCTATCACCAGTTGTCATTGACACATACCTCTGATCCATACAGTCATCCTCACACATACTTGAATCAACAAATGTTGAACACTCATCATCATGCAAACCAACATCTTTCTCTTGGAGGAAAAAATCATTCAAATCGCATACCTCTTCTTGGACACAAATAGATTCATGATCAGCTTCAAAAATTTCATCACTGTGATAGATGGACATGTAACCATTTGAATCATTACACATAGTACCTTCACAGTCAAAGCATATATTGGCTGGAAAAAAAACTCCAGAATTAATTTTATGTGCATACTTCTGGTATTCAAGAGTTAATAAATCTGAAACTCACTCACTGCTGAGTGAACAAGTCTCTGCTTCCATATCTTCTATCATGTCTCCAACCTCTTCATAATCACCCTGTTGTAGATCAGCATCCATAACTTCATCCTTGCAATTTGAGTATTCAATGGATCCCTCATAACATACATTGTCACAATCTGTTATGGAGGAGATATTCTCCTTGTCTTCATTGTTGGAAACCATGATATCTTCTTCAATTTCAGCTCTTGAAACATTGTTGATGTACTCTCCAGATGGTGTGTCCCTATCATCTTCCAAATCATTATCCATGTACATTGTCCCAAGCATGGAATCAATAAATTTATTTTTTGCATCCAAGGCATACTGCTTTGATGATTCTGTCCAATAAACTGATTCAAGCTCTGATGCTTTTAGAAATTGTGAAACAAATGTGGGTCTTGTAGGCCTAAGATGAGGAGGTAATTGCATAAAAATGTCTACCATCCTGTTGTATAAAAAACTCATAGATTCTCCCTTATATCTCCTTATATAAAAAAAAAAACATCCACAAGATTTTTGTCTCTCTCTTCAATTTGAATATACTCATCAAAAATATTTTGCTGTGAATAGAGTACATTACCTTCATTTCCACAGTTCTCAATTGCATCATGGGGTACTTGTGGTTTCCAAGATCTCTTGGCATTTGTGTCTTAATTCTCACTGTATGATGGCCTATTTGGTGATGTACTTTGAGCACCTTTGAATCCCAATTACAACAATTTTTGGTTCACTTGTAGCATCTGTTGGTCCAATTGTAGCCTTTGTTGTCTCAATTCCTTCAACTCTCTTATTGACTGTTGTCTTCTTTCTTCTTCTGCCATCTTGACAAAATGTTACTGCTTCACAACACTCATGCATTATTTATCAAATGAAATAGAGTCGCCACCTACTTTCCCAAAAGTAGGAAAATGAAAAATAAATTATGATATTGTTTTGGTCTGCCCCAACCTAATCTCCAAAAAATGTAAAACTTTGCTGACTCAATAGATGGATAGGCTGAAAAATTTATGGAATGTTTCCCTAGCAGAGTCACCAAACTGTTGTGTTTGTGACTCAGATGGGGAGATGAAAACTACACAATTATGATTCTCTGATTGGAGACGGATTTTGCAACTATGTTGACTCTGTAAATGGAAAGGCTAGAACCAAATTTTTTGATGTTTGTCCCCAGTGGAGTCACCAAACTATTGGGTCTGAAAAATGCAGGCTTGAACCACGAGAGGTTGCCAAGCTCTCACAACTCTTTTGGCCAATGTACAAGGCCAATTGATGCAATTGAACCTTCTTCTCTTTAGGTTTTGGTAGACCTAGGTGGGTGAACCTAATGAATGATGTAGATTTAAATGTATTTCCTGATGCAACAATCTACCCACAATGGAAAATGGAAGTGGATAGACAAAATCACTAAAACTACTCTACTCCTACTGCACAGATGAAAGGATTTGAAAAAAAATTATTTGTATGAAATCTTATCTCTGGGTTGAGGTAGATTAGTTCCTTCTATCCACATGGGAAATGGAGTCAAAATAGGAAATGATACATGTTTCCCTTCTCTGGTTTAATTTCTAGTTGTTAGGCACCTTATAAAATAAAATCTTATGACTGGCATATAATTTCATTTATTTATGGCTTGCATAAATTATGTTGGAATTTTTTCTAACTTGGCTCTACTTAAATGATCCAAAAGAAATCTCTCAAACACTATGACTTAATTGAAGGGTTTTAATTGTGACTTGAGATGCCAGCAAATAAAAATCACACAAAGTGAAAACATGCACCTTGATGAATCAAAATTTATGCTTGATACATTAACTCAAATGATCAAAAGATTTCGAATTGGAGAGAACCAAGATAAAAATAATACAAATTAGAGTATCTCAACAACTTAACCAGAAGGTTTTCACTAGTTCAAAACATTAGTTTCCATTGCTTTGTTTCAAGAAAAAGATCTGTACATTATTTCCATTCCCAGTCTTAGTTTTGAGAAAATATCTCACCCCAACTCTAACTACTGCCCCCCTTTCCCTTCTAATTGATTTTAAATACATTTATACAGAATAATCAAAGAGTCACACCCCTTCATTTTCCAGTTATGGTTGTTTACATTTTATCATAGAGATTAAAATATTTAATTATATTGCCTCTTGGCAAATTAAATATTTCTGACTATAGTCATGCTTTTGATTTTTCACTACATCTTTTCCTGCCTCTATTCATTTCATTCCCTGTGGCTTTCTTTATGTTACCACTTTACCGTGGGCTTTTACCTTTCCTCCTATGGTAACACAGTGATCGGCTCCACATTGACTGTCCTGACTTCCATCATTGATTACCGCCTTACCACGGTCTTTGTCTTGTCCCTCCGCGGTATAGCGATAAGGCATTAACTGTTAACCTCTCCGACCACCGCCATATCGCGGTCTTCTTCCTAACCTCATGTGGTACCATGGTACCTCATCAACCATTATCCTCGCCACTACCTCGTTTGTCACCGCACTACCATGGTATCATTGTGGAACCCTTGTGGTTGCGCAGTAACCGTCTTACTAGCTAGCCTTGCCGCCTGCTAACCCTTCAATGGATGTTATTGTGGCCACCGCGGTGTCTGACTTAACTATTAGTTGTACTACGATGGTCCCTCTACTGGCTGTTTCACTAACCGTTAACTCTTATGATTGCTCATCAACCACTATACTATGGGCCACTTTGCAAAAGGCCGCGGTATAGCGGTAAAAGGTATTGGCCTTTTAAGGTTCAAAATTTATGAAGCGTTATAATATAAGTATCATTTTTTGGGCTTTTTGAAGGAGAAATAATGAATCATTATAGAAAGATAGGCTAATGGTAAGATTTAAATGGAGAAAAACTTAGGATTTTCATGGAATTTTATGGAAAATAATAAGAAAACCCTAAGATTTTTTATGGAAATTTTGGGTTCTAACATATTCCATTAACTGGAATACCCAAGGCATCACCTTCCATGTTTTCTAATGCAAAAGAGTTAAACTATTTGCACTAGATGATTTTAAAAGGCCCTTCCCAGAGACTATGAAACTTTCTGTGTTGGTCGGGCTTTTCCCCGCACTCATTGAACTTGAGCACCAAGTCCTCGCACTTTAGCTTCTGGTCAAATGTCTTTTTATCAAACCACATCTTCACCACCTATTGACAGCTTTTCATGGCCTCGAGAGCATGCTCTCTTTTCTCTTGTACTTCAAGTAACTCAGAAAACCATACCTCCATAGCTCCGTTCTACTCGATTTCAAGAGATTTGAGCAATTGGAGAGTTGCAATTTCCATAGCAATAGGCAGCAATACCTCCTTCCCATACACCATCTCATAAGGGGATGTATTTAATATTTGCTTGGGTGTGATAGGATCTGCCCATAGTGTTGTTCAGAGGTTTTTATGCCACTCCCTCTAGTTTTCTGAGCCTATCCTTTTGATTAACCTCATGAGGTTTTTGTTTGTGGATTCTGCAAGGCCATTCCCCTGAGGGTAATAGTTAGAAGAGGTTTTCAAGAAAATCCCATATTTCAATGCAAATTGGCTCATCTTAGAACCGAGGAAAGCTTTAGCATTGTTGGAAATAATTGTTTTTGGCGGGCCAAATCTGGCTACCAATTCCTCCAGGAAGTTAACAATTTCTACTTTTGTTGCATTTTTTAATGGCACCGCCTCTGCCCATCTGCTGAAGTAGTCAGTTTCTTTCAATATCCACCTATGTCTAGCTAATGAAAAAGGGTTAGTCATACCAATGAAGTCCAAACCCCATTGAGAAAAAGGTTCCTCCACTACTATGGGTCTTAGTGGCATAGCAATATTCTTTCTCTTTCCAACATAAAATTGGCATTCATTGCAAGACTTTACTAATGAAAATCAGTCATTGAATAATTTTGGCCAAAAATAACCAGCACATATGATTTTAATTCTATTAGTTCTTGCAGAAAAGTTCCCTCTAGCTAGGTCGTTGTGATATTGATCTAATATTCTTTTGGCTTGTTCCTCATTCACACATCTTAGCAGGACACCATTAAAATTTCTTTTGAAAAGTACTCCTTCTAAGAGAACATAACTGTTATTTTTCAATCGATAGAACCATCTCTTAAAGGAAGGGAGATTGGTTGGATACTTTCCTTTTTGCATGAATTTTATCTTAGCCTCCATCCAATTGCCCTTAGAGCTTTCTTCATTCAGTAACATTGGTTTTGAGAATTCAAGCTTTGTCACTGGTTCATTGTTTTTGGCAAGGTACTCGCATAATCCTTTTCCCTTAACAGTCTTGACAGGCCTGATCTCAATATCATACTCCAAGATCTTGGTAATCCAGTTAGCTCTTTTCTCGATGATCTCTCCATCCATAATATATTCCCGCACACTAGGATGCGGTACACAAACAATCACCTTATTGCATGATATCAAGTGTTGGAACTTCTTAAGCCCTTTCACAATAGCAAAGGCCTACTTTTCTACAAAATTGTACTTCACCTCATACTCCTTTAAGGTGCATGAGTAGAAATCAATAGGAGATTATTTTTTATCCTCATCATCCTTTTGCATAAGCATAGTGACAAAACTGTTTCCACCACCAAAAACATACATGATAAAGTCCTTCGACAGGTCCAAGTTGATTAATACAAGGTCTGAAGAAACAAAATCTTTTATAAGCTGAAAATATTTTTTAGCCTTTGCTATCCACTTGAAATTCTGGTCCTTTTTTAGCATCAAGGTAATCAGTCGAATGATCCTTGCAAATTCTACAATGAATTGACTGATGAAATTGACCTTACCCAAAAATATTGCACTCCTTTCTTGTTTACGAGCACAGGAAGCTCCTAGATTGCATCAAATCTTTTTGGATCGATGGAAATTCCCTCCTTCGAAACAACATATCTCAATAGCTTCCTCTGAGGGACTTCGAACACACATTTCTTCAGGTTTAGAGAAATCTCAAATTCCTCGCACTTTTAGAAGACAAGCTCTAAATGATCAAAGTGACCATTGACGGATTTGGAAAACATTATCAAGTCATCCACATAGACAAGTATAATCTTATGTATTAAATCCCTAAAGGAAATATCCACAGCTCTTTGAAAGGTGGCTCCAGAATTTGAAAGTCCAAAGGGCATCTTGGCATATGCATATGTTCCCCACTTTATGGTGAGCGTTGTCTTGTGTTGGTCTTCCTCTTTTACGCGGATCTAATTATAGCCTGAAAAACCATCCAACATTAAAAACATTTCAGAACCAACTACGGTTTGTAGAATTACCTCCATAGAAGGCAAGGGGTAATGATCCTTCAGGGATTCCCTATTCAAGTCTCAGAAGTCTACACACAGTTTTATATCACCATTCTTCTTCCAAACTAGCACCAAGTTAGACACCCAAGTGCTATGCTTGATTGGGAACACTATTCGGGAGGCATTCAATTTATTCAACTCTTGTGACATGAGTGACTCAATCTTTGGTTTCACAGGCCTCTATCTCTGACAAACCAGCTTCGCTCCTTCCAATAGCTCAATTGTATGTTGAATAATCCCAGGATCATATCCCTTAAGATCATCATATGACCAGGCTACTACACTCAAAAATTCCTCATAGAAGTTCTTTAGCCTATCTTTATTCTTCTAAGATACTCCCTTACTGACCCAGAGCTTTCTATCTTCTCCGATATGCAAATCAGTGTAGTCACCTTTGTCATCTAAAAGCTTCCTTTTATCTTTCCTTGCATCATCGGAATCAAAAATATTTGCCAAAGTGACTAGGCCTCTGGGAAGCTTGTTGGATTTCAACTGGATTACTTGATCCCCATAGGATTTGGAAATATTTGGTTGCAATTGGTCAGAAAATTCCCCATATGACTAGAGAAATGACGCAATATGAGAATCACTATGAAACACTTGCCAATCTTGATCATTGTTCGGAACAGTAGGTCGTACAATTACTCTCACTGCATATTTATTTTTTTACAACTCTAAGGCTGGCTCAAACTAAGCCCCGACAATTTCCATCCAATTAGGTTCAGAGTTCTTCTCCCTCTATATAACCTAAATATTGAATGCCTCAAAGCTTTCAATAAGATCCCATAACCTATGCCAGTATAATCGCATACAGACATTCTTTGCAACAAAAATCCCTTGGATTTGGTTGACCACCAATTCCAAATCTCTAAACACTCTTATTTGCTTTGCGCCCATTTGTTCTGCAAGGCTCAAACCATGGAAAATACCTCTATATTATGCTTCGTTATTCGAGCATGCGAACTAGAAGCGATAAGACCTCAAGGTCTTTTCTTCAGACGAAGATGTCAAACATATTCCTACTCTGGCTCCTACTTTGCATCTTGCTCCATCAAAGTGCAAAGTCCATAACTCCAAGGATGTTTCACCTCCAGACTCTTTAGTAACTCTGGGCATAATCTATCCTTCCTCATGTATGACATAGGTTCTGAGCCCAATTGCATGATAATTTCCAGAAGGGTTTGTGTCTATAAACTCATTCAATAGAGCTTCTTCACTCTTTGTCTAGGAGCTAGTTGCTTCTTCTTCCTCTAGAAATTCAACATTGAACCTTTCTTCCCTGGTAATTTAAGTATGTGCCACTTCAAAGTTGATCAGGGGCTCATCAACAACATGTTCGAAATGCAAAGTTTCCAACAATTGTTTCATCTTAGCTCCATGTTTGGTTCTCAAGATTAGGTGTGACCAGTCTAGTGCAAGATATCCTCCAACATTTTATGTGAACTCTTAGGACAACATATCTTGAACAAAGGAGGGATATCAATGAGTACAACTTGGTTCATAGTGATAATGGGGCAAACAAACAATTTCATAGGAAATCCCTTGATTACCTCGATGGTATCAACTTTATTTCCATCTAGCTACATGACTCCCTTGTTAAGAGGCTCATATTTTAGCCCCAAATCATCGGCTACTTGCTTAGGAATGACAGTGGTGCTAGCACTAGAGTTGATCATACAATTATGCAATAACTTGTCACCAATGATAAGCATTAGAAAGAAAGGCTTAGGTTTAGGCTTTCTCTCTTTTCCGGCTTCGAGCTTTTCTTCTAGTTGATTTGTTAGCACTCTATCCAGGTCTAGCTTGGATATCCTCTCTTCATTGGGCTAACTAGGCATCTTCACATCTTCCTCTCCTAATAATGCTTTCTGTAATAGCACCTTTTTCTCTAGAATATCCAGGATATCCCATAAAGAAACATTGGTAGAGGATTTATTTAGTTGTTCCACTACATTGAACTGTGTTCACGACTGATGAGTCATGGTTGCTTGCTCCTTAGGCCTCATAGCTGGTGTATCTGGTTGTTTGACAATAGCCAGGGTGATCATAGGAGTCTTTTCTTTCGGAGGAGGTGGATTCAGAGAGGTAGGAGTAGCCACCTTAGACTACTATGGAATTGACAACAGGCTTGCTGATGGACAGGGTGTTGACTGAGATGGACCATTAGTCAACAGAGATGTGAATTCTCTGGTGAGTCTCCATTTTGAACACTTATTGTAGTTTGATTGCACTCGAGGAACTTGAGTTACAAGAACTTCATTCGGAAATGTTGACTCTTCTCTTTACATCTATGAAAAGATCACTTCATCTGGAACTATGTCTAACTCCTGCTCTATGGACATCACTTGCATTTGAGCAACGAGGATTGCATTATCCATTTGTTGAGAGGCATATGACTGGTTTCCAAAATCAAGTGTGCTACCTTGGCTACGTTTCTCCACAATCTTCTATTGAAAATTACCTCACTGACAATTTTGGGGCATGTGTGCATCATTACAAGGAAAAAACCATGAATTAGTGTCTTTGGCTAGGTTATTTTGTCTTGCCACTAGCTCCTTACTTGAACTAGGATGGATGGTCTACATCAGCAGGGTCACTGGAACTTGGTTATTCGACTGAGCTTGAGTATTGCCACATGATCTATCTTGCCACTGATTTGACTGGTAAGGAGCTTTTTCGCCTTGATAATTTTGGTAAGCCAACTTCTGAGAGCTATACTATTGCCGCTTCATGGCAGTCAATTCATTTGTCATAGCCCACATCTGTTCTCTCATCTCGTTCATCTCGGTCGTCAGGGGGTTAGGCACTGGAGCTACACTCGACATCATTCCCGGGTACACGTACATTGACTGGGGAGGAGTTTCTTGAGTGTTGGTTGAAGCTGCTTTAGTTTTCATGACGTTGAATTCCGGGAACAATGGCATGATGGGTCTTGGTGCCAACTTTCCAACAAAAATAAGGTTATTATCCATAGTAACAACAAGATCGTAAGCATCAGGTAGATTATTTCTGCCAAGAGTTTGTAGCATCATGGAAATATCAGCATTAGTGGACTTCAAATAGAACATGAATTCCAAATCTAGAGGTGACTGACTACCAATAGGAACTCTCTACCAAGTCAAATGAAACCACGCGTTGAAGTGAGACAAAGCTTCATGAGGAGCTTGCTTTATGCCGGTCAACTAATGATATAGTGAAGACCTATCGCCAACATTTGAAAATCCGCTCGTAAAATGGGGTTCCAAGATCGTCCCAAATAGCAACCATATTAGCCGAAAGAGTTCTATACCAGTTCAATGCCTTTCCTCGAAATGAGGCATCAAGTAATCTTAGAGCTACATTTTCATTAGAAATACCATGCACCAAACACACGTCTACCACATCTTGCAAGTACTCTGGCAGTGTCTTTGATTCATCCCCGAAAAACTTAGGGATAACTTTTAAAGCAGAAGTGGGGATTGGAGACCATACTGTAGGAGTCATAGGCGCTACTAAAGGACTACTAACATCCCAGGCTACATAATTTCTAGTGGCCATAGGTGCAAACGAAGTAGAATTAGGGGGTGAAGGACTACCTTGCCGACCTCTCGGGCGAACATAAACTAATGGTGATATGATTAGGCCAGGGAATCTTACCGTTTGTGACCTAGTTAGGGCCTATGGCTCATACACACTTATATGTCAAGCGAATGTGCTAGTTCGCATCCCATTGGGTGTGCTAGAAAAAGAACTATTGATGAAAAATTTTGCAAGGGGCAACAGTCTTATGGGAAAATTAGCTACTAGGGGACATAGTGCACTTAGCTAAGTGACCTCCAGATTTTATTGAAGGTGGCTCTTCATTTTTAGTGGGGGAAGTAAAGGGTTAGAAAGATAATGGGAAATACTAAAATCTAGACTAAAGGCGATGCACCAAATGATGAATGAAACTACTTGAGCACAATGTCGAAAGCAAAGGCTCGAACAATAAACTGTTGTCTATCAAATAGATTATCCAAAAGCACTTCAAACATAAGAATATCCTTTAATTGCATAGCATAATCTAATACAACTTTGGCCAACACATAAGAGTCAAACATGATATGTATTTATTAAGCTATAGAAGATTACAAAAGCTGAAGATCAGACATTCATATGCTATAGGAAAATAAAAGCATAGTCTAAATATTTTATCAAATGCATGAAAACCAGAAAAGGCCAAATTGAGTGGCATAGTCTACAAACTTCAAGTTCAATAAAAATATTACAAAGCCTATTCCCAATGCTTGGGAAGTTTTCTGTCTATCCAACAACAACCAAATAAAAGAGAAGAGTTGCTTAAATAATCTAGCCCACCGCCTGAAAGCCACATTGAGAAAGATGCCTTGGAAAAACATCAATGTTCCAAATCTCTTCGAGTCGGAATCAAATAGGAAGATCGCCCAATAATGTGCCAATAAATCTGTCCTCAGAGAAAATATGGCCATGGAGTAGTAGCAAAAGACACGTGACATCGAAGAAGAAAACGCGGTAGCAAAAGAGAACAAATAGAAGAGGCAGGAACTCCCAGATAACTAGCACACAAGAATACGCCACGCGTCGAGCACACAGAGCCTGGCAAAAGAATGAGGGATGCCATAGCAAAAATATCTAAGAGGAAGCCATGTGGGTGACACAGAGCAAAAATAACTGCATAGTGGGCCTAGCTTGGGAAACGGCTAGAGAAAGTCATGCGCCACACACACAAAACTCGGCAGAGGCAAAGCAATACGGAGCAGCAAGGATCCCCATTAGGAGGCCACGTGGAAAATGCCGAAAAGTTGCGAATGATAAAACACAAGGCGAAACCGTGAAGGAAAGATAACCGCAAAGGCTAGTGGTTCATGAAATAAAGTTCACAATAACCTTAATAATTTTTAGGGGTTTGGGTAGTTAAATTTAACCATTCAGATAAATTTTGCCTTGCCTTGGACTTTAATGCTTGTTTAGGTTAAAGTGGGTTGAGAAGGCTTGGAATGGAAACTCAAACACTTCATCTTTTTTAGGAGTGCTTCAAGGCCACATAAGTTCATACAGGGACTGAAATTTGTTAGAGGTTGCCAAGGTAACTTTGGTAGAGGGTCGGTAACCTAGGAAGGCTATCTAGGGTAACCTATTACGTTTATGTGATGACACTCTTGTCCTAGTACACTTGTTAGTTCACTTGTGATTGTGAGTCACCTCTAGGAGTATGTCAGTTGTCTTGTCATTGTGATGTCATGTATGTTGACCATGTATTGTGTGATGATCTTCTTGTTGTCTGTTTGACTTGAGGACCTGTACTATCTCCTAGCATGGGGGGTGGGCTTTCGAGTCCCACACAGTTGGGGGGAATGTGCAACATCTTCCATTGGGTCCCCTGCAGGTGATTTTGTTCAAGACTTGCTTGTTCTTGGCAGGATCCTGATTGCACATCATTTACAGATTTGTTCGATGAACGAGATCATGGACATGGTCGTCATTTGTTCTTGATCTTATTCTTATTCTACACACTCATGATGTTACATGAGGTTTCATTGTATTGTTACTTGTAATGTTTTGAGATTTGTCACAATCTCGCTTATTGTTATCACACTTGTAATGTAACTTTTGATGTATTGTATCTGGACATGACTATTCACATGGGTTGATATATTTATTGTTCTTTTTATTTTATGATGTTTATTTACTTAGTAGCGTAGTTGTGGAACCCTAAAAAATTTATGTTAGGTTACAATCATATGTTATTAAATGTTTAAAAAATAAAATTATTTGGATGTTTAGAGTAATTGACGTAACATTTCCTAGGTTTCACGATGAGGAATTACAACTTGATTCCTCTCGTATTGTTGAAGCTTTGTAGGTGTACTTGGATAATGTGTAGGGAAATAATATTTTTTTAGATCATCAAATATGAATTTTGTATCATTTAGACATCATATTATAGGTCTAATTGAATAAAGTCTAATAACTTTCATATATTAGGTATTTATTTGATCAATAAGTAAATAAGTTGTGTTCAATTATGTATTAAATTGCTTTGCATACCTTTCACTATAAGGTACTCTTTAAAATAACACATGATTTGTACAAATATTCCATTGTTTTAAATAGTGTATAATCGTAATAGTTATATTTTGTTGTGTACTTTTTATTATTTTAATGTTTGTTTTCTCTTATAGGAATGGTTAAATTGTTTAAATTTATGCAAAATTTATTCTCTTCCATTATTATGGGCATGCTCTAATTCTATTGAATAATATTTTTCTTATATTATGATGACTCAGGCATGAATCCTACCAACAATCCATATGATCAGCAAATTGTTGGAAAAAATGAACCTCCTACAAGAACCATTCCTATTGCAGCACTAAATCCATACCAAAATAGATGGTCAATAAAGGCTAGAGTCGCTACAAAGGGTCAACTTCGTCATTTTAACAATGCAAAAGGAGATGGAAAAGTTTTCAAATTTGACTTGGTTTATTTAGATGTTGATGAAATAAGAGTAACGTGTTTTAATGTAGTTGCAAAACAGTTTTGTGATCGCATAGAAACTGGGAAAGTGTTTATCATCTCAAAAGGGAGACTCAGACCTGCACAAAAAAAATTCAACCATTTAAAGAATGAATCGGAAATTTTATTAGAAAGTAATTTGATAGTTGAGCTGTGTTTGGATAATTTTATCAGGTCATGTCATCATTTAGGTTGTTACATGCACACTATGGGATACCTACATTGTATGTCATTAAGTCCAATGTGACAATTAAAGTTTGAACTATTCTTCATGGTAGTGATAATGAGAAGTTACCAGTGCACAAATGGTTAACTAACTGAAATTATTTAAAAATATTATTTGACAAATATTTTCAAAATATTTATACATTTTATCTATGACTAAATTCAATTTTCAAAATATTAAATTTGAATATTATTTGAATTTTTTTTTAATCCTTCCCTATTGTATTTATATGGTGCAAATTTAATTTAAAATAGCACCTCAAAAAGGATATCTCTTGGTGTATTTTAATAGATTTTTCTAAATATAGGTATGCTAGTTAATATAACAAATATATATTAAGTAATGTTTTAAATCAAGAAAAAAGGAAAAAATTATCAGATGGGCCAACCAGAAGGTCGATCTCATGTAAGGGGCGCTTTGGGGAAGAGATGGCTTGGTTTCAATGAGGGGTCTCACCCGCTCCCCACTAAAAGTAAAAGAGATAAACCTTACTGCTATTCTTGCGGAAAAAATTGATTGTTAATCTGCAAATAAAATGGTTCAACGTATATGTATACATGTATTAATCTATTGCAAAATCCGTGCAAGCATTAGTTTGTGCAACCATGAATAAAATGGAGTTCTCAGATTAGAGAGTAAGACAATAAATAAGGTAATTAAACTTGTCCTTATAACTTGTACTCAAATGTAGTTTCCCATTATGCAAGTATGGCGAACAAGGAAACAAAGTCTTATTTGATCCCCAACCCGAAATGGAAAATATCAAACGTGTCTTCCATTTTTTTCTAAACCAATTCTTGACATTTATTCGGCATCAACCTATAAGTAATAGGAAGAATGGAACTTCTAACCCTGGAAACTATGAGGAAATAGAGGAGAAAAGTGAAGGCATATTCTTGGTGCAAACCTAGAATTTGATGGTCTATTTAATCGTTTTTTTGCATTTTAGAGTGTATATTACAATTTTAAAATTTATTAAACCATATAAATTGACTTGTTATATTTTTATATAACGGTATATATGACACTTTAAACTATTATTAAACCATAAAAAATTATTATAAGCAATATTATATATATATTTATTGATATAATGTTTATTATAAAAATATAAATTAGTTTAAAATCTTTTCAAATATGGAAAATAATTCTTTCTAATTTTTAAATTATTTTTAACAATAAATTTAAAATTTTGATTATTTTTAATATGAATTTAAAAACTTTAAATTGAAAATATTTTCAAATTAAAATATAATTGTTTTTTAACTTTTAACTTATTTTAACAAGATTTATTTTTAATATGAATTTAGAAAATTCTTAATAGATTTATGATTTTTTAGATTTATTACTAATTATTACTGTTTTCTTGATTGGTATTTTCTTTGTTTCTTTAATATTGTTAGGTGCACAAAATTTTGTTAGAAACTTTGTTTAGAGAATAGAAAAAATTGAAAATATGTGTGGGTATAGTTGGCCTTGGTTTAAACAAGAGTTAGTCACTTATTTGTTTGATTTCTTAAAGTTGGATTGTTGGAGGTTGAACAAAATCTTCTTTCTTGATTTTCTTGGGTCTGATATTTGGAGCTCCAACAATTGGGAAAATGAAAGGCCTGATTCGTGTATAGACACTTTATTTTTGTTTCAAAATAGTTTGATTCTTGTTGAAGATCTTTGTGTTTTAAGGCTTTGTAGAGGTGTGTGTATCTCATTGTAGCTCTCTTCGAATAACAATGTCTGATCCATCTATGGCTAACTGTTGGTTACCATCTTGATCGTTATTTTGACATATTCTTTGTAGCACACGAAAGATAAAAGGTGTAATCAGAATAATTTATATGAGGAGTGATTTTGTGTTTTCTTTCTTTCTTTAAGATCGTTAGGTATGTAGATTTTTTTTAAGAATTGTTAGAATCTTTTTTTAGAGAACAAAAAAAATTTAAAAAGATATGTGGGTATAGTTAGAATTGGTTTAAACAACAGTTAATCACTTATTTTTTTGGTTTCTTGAAGTTGGAGGTTGGACAAAATCTTGTTTCTTGAATTTGTGTTAGTTATACCAGGTCTCATATTTGGAAAACGGAAGGCCCAATTCATTTACTATAAGTGTTGATAACTGATCATAGAATTAGTTTGTTAGAATCATTTAGATTGAATGTTGCATGTCTCATGCAGATTCCTTTGTTTAGAATAGTCTTAGTTTATTTTGGTAATAGGGTAAAAGTACAAAGTTGTGTCACACTTTCAACCAACTTATCAGTACAAGTGAATTTTAGTAATTATAACTAAAAATCAATTTTGGTCAAACATATGATCTAGTAAGATTCATTATAGATAACTTAAATATGTCCACAACTTTTCCAACTAAAACTGTTGGCTAAATGCATATGTAGCACCACTTTAAAATCAATTTACTGAAAAATGTAATTATTTTAAAAAAAAAAATTCAACAACTCCTACTCATATTTAAATAACATTTTTTTTTTGAAATGTAAAAATACCCTTTTGTAGATCCATAAGTGTAGTTTTCAAATATATATTTATTTTAATAGTTCAATTATTATTTATATTTTTGACTAAAAGTTGGTTATCAACATAAAAATATTAGGTTGGTTACCATGTCAAGAAAAATACTAAAACTTATTAAAAAAAATTCAAACAATAATGATGCCCTGGATAAAAGAATTTAGATTACGATAGAATATTTTTTTTTCTATTTTAGATAAATATTTAATATAAAAGTTGATGTCAAATGGTAGCAGTTGTATTTTAATACATGCATATTTAAATATTTATTTAAAAATATAACTTTATTAAAATTTCAAAACACATTATCCATGCCCAAAAGTTTCAAGTTATAAATATACACAAAATATTTGAAGGAAAAAAATTAAAATTTACTATATAAAGCTTGACATGTCATTTAATGCCATTTTTCAACATTTTATCAATAGCTAAATTATAGTGTTAATTTATAAAAACCTATATTCAAATAATTTTTTAATTTTGTCAAAAAAATACAAACATAAAATATAATAATAAATACACGGGTAAATGCACCAATTTGTGACACAATTTTGGCTCTTAAGATGCCACCGTTTTTTTGAAATCAGGAAAATTTGATTTGCACGAGAAAATGAAGATAGTTATGCTCAAAATTTCAAGATGCGGCAAGAACAAAAGTTGAAGTGCTCCGAGTCTAGTTTCTAAGCTACAATTGTTTTTTGAAATTAATGAAGATTAAGGGTCTCAAAAAAGGGGGGGGGGGAAACAGGTCCTGTTTTTATCAAAAAAGATAGCATAGCGCCTGAGGGCTCCCCCCTTTTTGGTTAACTTTTTTTAGAATTTCAAAAATCCCAATGGTGAGAAATTACCTAACACCATGTAGTTTATCCTCCTTCTTTCGGATAATTTTTTTAATGAATATATAATATTTTATGAATTTTCAAAGTGGACACATCCTGAAAAGCTGAAATTTGAGCGTGCTCCCCCACAATTTTTTTGCAAACTAATTGAAAATTGATTTTTTTTTTCATCATGTGTAGAATGGAGTCTAGTTTCAAAAAGCGTAATTTGTTTCACATTCCGATGAACATGTAAAAATATATCCTAAACCTAGCACATGTTGGTTTTTGACAAAAAATGAAGGCATTTACAATAGAAGCCATGGATCAAAACCTTAACTAAATCAAAATGAAAAAAAATTATATATTTAGATAGCTGAGATAGAAGTTAACGCTATCACAGTTTTTTTAATAAACTTGTGTTGAAAGACGTGCAAATGAGATGGGGAGCACG
>CM021101.1:563100887-563256367 GCA_007115665.2 Sequoiadendron giganteum | reverse complement strand
AGTCACTCCCTCTATCTCCCCCCCTCTACCCTTAACCCTTAAACCCTCTACTCTCTCTCTCAACCATATCCCTCCTATACCCTCTCCCTCTCTCAATTCTCTCTCTCTCACTCACTCAATCTTATGTCTCTTCCATCTACCCTTAGCCCTATACCCTTAAACCATCTACGCTCTACCCTCTATCTCTCTCCCACTCCCTCCATCCCTCTCTCTCTCTCAAGACTCTCCCTCCTACCCCCTCTCCCTCTCTCAGGTCTCTCTCTCACTCACTCCATCTCTCTCTCTCCCCTCTACCCTTAACCCTAAACCCTTAAAACTTCTACCCTCCCTCCCTTTATCTCTCTCCCACTCCCTCCATCTCTCTCTCTCAACCCTCTCCCTCCTACCCCCTCTCCCTCTCTCAATTATCTCTCTCTTAGTCACTTCCCTTGTCTCTCCCCTCTACCCTCTACCTGAAAGAGGGAGAGGGGTTAGGAGGGAGATACTTGAGAGAGAGAGAGAGGGAGTGTGAGAGAGATAGAGGGAGGCATGGTTAAGGGTAGAGGGTAGAGGGTAAAAGGGTTTAATGGTTTAGGTTTTAAGGGTTAAGGATAAAGGATTAAGGGTTAAAGGTAGAGGGGAGAAAGATAGAGTGAGTGAGTGAGTGAGTGAGAGAGAGAGACCTAAGAGAGGGAGAGGCGGTAGGAGAGAGAGACTTGGGAGAGAGAAAGAGGGTGGGATGGTTAAGGGTAGAGGGTAGAGGGTTCAATATTTAAGGGTTAAGGGTTTAGGGTTAAGGGTAGAGGGGATAGGGATAGAGGGAGTGACTGAGAGAGAGAGAGAACCCTCTACCATCCCCTCTACCCTTAACCCTCTCTAGCTCTCTCCCCTCTACAATTAACCCTTAAAACCCTCTACCATAAACCCTCTACCCTCTACCCTCTATCTCTCTCCCACTCCCTCCCTCTCTTTCTCTTTCTCTATCTCACGTCTCTCCCTCCTACCCGATCTCCCTATCTGAAGTCTCTCTCTCTAACTCACTCACTCACTCACTCCTATATCTCTCTACTCTACCCTTAGCCCTCTACCCTTAAACCTTAAACACTTAAACTCTCTACCCTCTGTCTCTCTCTTGCTCATTCCCTCTCTCTCTCAAGACTCTCCCTCCTATCCCCTCTCCCTCTCTTAGGTCTCTCTCTCACTCACTCACTCCATCTATCTCTCTCACCTCGACCCTTAATCCTTTATCCTTAACCCTTAAAACCTAAACCCTAAACCATCTACCCTATACCCTTAATCCTCCCTCCCTCTATCTCTCTCTCTAGTTCAAAAAATTCATTAAAAAACCCTAAGGTTTTCCCGTTTAAATTTAATATTTTTCATCAAAATATTACTTTTTTATTCATTTTACCCTAAACTTTCCTTTACTGCCATTCAAAAAGGCTAAAAAATGACTTATATCCTATACCGCTGCCCTAAACCCTTTAAATTTTTCTCCCTACCTCTTTACCGTGGATAGCCTTCAAATAGTCCACGATTGTGCGGTAGAGGGTTAGCCTGGTGGTCATCAAACAACCACCGCTATACCGCAGGTATAGATTTTCTTTATTATTATCTTTATTGTTACCGCTCTACCGTGGGCTAGACTTTTCTTCATGCAGTATCGCGGTGTCCTTTTTACTCCCCATGTTTATTGCCTCAATGAGCCTTTACCACACTACCACGGTCAGTGGCATGACTGCTAGTGGTACCGTGGAAGCCACCCTTAACCGCTAGTGCCAACCATTAACCACTTCCTATTGTCCTCCAATGACTTCCTTCCTCGAGTGCTACCATTACTACGGTCATCGCGGGCTGTGGTTTAACCATGCGCGATACCGCGATAACCGCATTGACCGACGCTGCTACAGTTTTCTCACCACCACCACACTACTGTAGTCACCGGCCTAACTACCAGTGATACTACGGTAGCCACTCTGCAAACTACTGGCTGCATTCACCAACTGCCCACTAACTATCCATTGTCACCCTTCACCAACAACTACCTATTTACCACAGTCACCGTTGTCTATGGTTTAATCGTGCGTGGTGGCGCGGTAAACATCTCATGCCTACTTTGTTAGCTGCTACCTGACCATCGCGCTACTGCAGATAGTATGATGTCCCACCACAGTATAGTGGTAAGGGTTAATGTGACTCCCTCAAACAATTATTGCCATATCGCGGGCCCCCATGTATGAGGTCCTGGTTGCACGGTAAATAATATATATAAAGTGATTTTTTAAGGGAGCGATAGTGATATAAAGTATATGAGCATTTTTTGGAAAGGGGAAAAATGAATTTTATATGGAAAGATAGGAAAATGATAGGTCTAGATGGAATTAAATGGGGGGAATATGTGAGGGTGGATAATGAATTTTATGGGAAAGATAGTGAAAATATAAGGCATGACCAAATAAAATACCTTAGGTTTTTGATGGAAATTTATGGAAAATAATAGGAAAACCCTAGGAATTTTTATGGAAATTTTGGGTTCTAACAGTGGCTCTTATTGGGGATGAGTGATTTTGCAAACCACTGCAAGAATCCAAAGTATATTTGGCAGAGCAGACCAAGCAAAGCCATGAAAAATGAAGGCAATGAAAAATGGAGGGAATGAACAGATGAATAATAAGAAAATGGAGCAAATGGAGACGTGGAAACCCTAAACTACTGTGCATGGAAGATAATTTTTTAAAGAGCCATTGCTAAGAATTGTCCATGCAATAGGAATCCTTAATCCTTTGTACCTGCTTTGGTTTAAAAAATTAAACCATTAGGGATGGCCCCAGGCCACCTCAAAAAGAAAAACCTACACTTTCCTCTGTCATAAACTTTGTTCTGAATAGAGCTCATCAAATTTCTTCTGAAACTATCCATTCCACCTACCTTGTAATATGCACTATCATTGAAAACCTTCAAGAAATCATTGTATTCAATCTGATTCATATTCGTCTCATCAGTAGGGGGGTCGAGGGATTAGGGTTTAAGGGTTGAGGGTTGAGGGATTAAGAGGGTATGGGGGTTGAAGGATTAGGGTTTAAGGGTTGAGGGTTGAGGGTTGAGGGATTAAGAGGGTATGGGGGTTGAGGGATTATAGTTTAAGGGTCTACCTATTTGTCCCTCTATACCTATTTCTCTCCCCCTCTATTTCTATTTGTATTCAATCTGATTCATATTCATCTCATCAGTATGGGGGTCGAGGGATTAGGGTTGAAGGGTTGAGGGTTGAGGGATTAAGATGGTATGGGGGTTGAGGGATTAGGGTTTAAGGGTTGAGGGTTGAGGGTTGAGGGATTAAGAGGGTATGGAGGTTGAGGGATTAGGGTTTAACGGTCTACCTATTTGTCCCTCTATACCTATTTCTCTCTCCCTCTATTTCTATTTGTATTCAATCTGATTCATAATCATCTCATCAGAATGGGGGTCGAGGGATTAGGGTTGAAGGGTTGAGGGTTGAGGGATTAAGAGGGTATGGGGGTTGAGGGTTGAGGGATTAGGGTTTAAGGGTCTACCTATTTTTCCCTCTATACCTATTTCTCTCTGCCTCCTTGCCTTCTCACTCTCAATATCTCTACCTTCTTTCCCTCTCTACCTTTCTCTCTCTCTCTCTACCCTTAACCCTAAACCCTAAACACTTAAAACCCTCTACCCTCTACCCTTTATCTCTCTCCCACTCCCTCTCCCTCTCTCTCTCTCAAGACTCTCCCTCCTACCCCCTCTCCCTCTCTCAGGTCTCTCTCTCTCTCACTCACTCCCTCTATCTCTCTCCCCTCTCCCCTCTCCCCTAAAACCTTAACCCCTAAACCCTTAAACCCTCTACCCTCTACCCTTAACCGTCTAACCCCTATCTCTCTCCTACGTCATCCCTCTCTCTCTCAAGACTCTCCCTCCATCTCTCCCTCCCTCCATCCCACCTTGTCTTCCCTAATCCCCCAACCCTTAAAACCTTGAACATTCAAACCTATACCCTACACCTTCAACCCTCAACCCTTAAATCCTAAACCTCTAAACCCTCTACCCTCTACCCTCAACCCTAATCACTCAACCCTTAAACCCAATTAAACTCTCTACCCTAATCCCTAAACCCTCAACCCTTAAACCTTCATCCCTCAATCCTCTACCTTCAATCCTAAAACCTTAACCCTAAAACCTCAACCCCTATACCTTGTACCCTATATGTTGGACCTTGAACCCTAATCCATCAACCCTATACCCTCAACCATCTACCCTCATCCTTAAAATATTTTCCCTCAACCCTTAAACCCTAAACCATTAAAATATTAACCCTCAATCCTCAACCCTAAACCCTTAATCCCTTAATCCTCAACCCTTAAACCCTAAACCCTGAACCCTTATACCCTCTACCTTATACATTAGACCCTCAATGCTAATCTTTCAACCTTATACCCTTAAAACTATACCCTAAACCCTCTACCCTTAACCCTAAACTCTTAAACCTTCTACCCTCTACCCTCTACCCTCTACCCTTTACCTTATACCTCAATCCAATACCCTAAACCATCAATCCTATACCCTAAATTCTCAACCCTCTATCCTATACATTAGATCCTCAACCCTCATATATCTCTATCCCTTTCTCCTATTCTCTCCTCTCTATCTCACTTCTCCCTCCATCTCTCCCTCCATCTCTCCCTCCATTCTTCCCTCCCTCTCTACCCTAATCCCTCAACCCTTAAACCCCTAAACACTCAACCATCACCCCGATAGAGAGAACTAGAGAGGGAATCTTAGGTCTCTCACTCACTCACTCACTCCCTCTCTCTATCTTAGGTCTCTCTTTCTCACAGACTCACTCACTCCCTCTATCTCTCTCCCCTCTACCCTAAACCCTAAACCATTAAACCCTCTCACCCTCTACCCTTAACCCTCCCTCCCTTTGTCTCTCTCCCACTCCCTCTCTCTGTCTCTCTCTTTCAAGTCTCTCCATACCACCCCCTCTCCCTCTCTCAGGTCTCTCTCCCATCTCCCTCCCACTCTCTCTCTCCCTCTATCTCATGTATCTCCCCCCACCCCCTCCATCTTGAGTAATCCCTCTCCCCCGAGTACTCCCTCTCCCTCCCACCCCCTCTTTATCTCTCAAGTCTCTCTCTCTCTCTCTCACACACACACTCCTTGTATCTCTCCCATGCCTCTATATATCACTCCCTCTCTCTCCTACTCTCCTAGGTGTCTCTTTCCCACCCCCTTTATCCCACTTTGTCTCCCTCTCCTTCTCTCTTGGGTGTCTCCTCCCCACTCCCCCTCCCTCCCTTTCTCTGTCTCTATGGATTAGGGTTTAAGGGTTGAGGGATTAAACCTCACTTATGTCACAATCCCTCTCTGTTAGGCCTCACTTACCTCCCACCCTACTTTCTTAGGTCTATCCTTCCCACCCCCTCTCTCCCACTTTGGATCCCTCTCTCTAAAGTCTCTCCTTTTCAGAGGAACATATTTGGTGCTCACCAAATTTGGAGAGCACCAAATTTGGAACTCTCCAAATTTGGCGAGTGCCAAATGGGTTTTACCTTGAAATGTTAAAAATAAGGTTTGACCCCATGACTCAGGCCCACATTCTCTTATGTTTGTCTGGTTCAACGCTTTATTCGAGTCAGAAACGCCTTTTTTCTACAGTTGACTCCGTATTGTACCAATCTATGCTTGATCCATCACCTTTTTACCACCAATTTGCATGGTAGAAAATGTAGAAGAAGATATTTTGAAGTTTCTACATCATTTTACATTATCTGAGGTAATATATTCATTTTGGTAAATTGAAATGTTTGTCTTTAGTATATTTGTTTGTTTTTGACAATATAAACTAAATTTCCTTAATGATTTTATTAATCATAACAATTGGACTTAGAATTCAACATTGAATTAGATGGGATTTGCATAAAAAAGTTCAATTTTACATTTGCATAAAAAAGTTCAATTTTTACATTTGCATAAAAAAGTTCAATTTTTACATTTGCATAAAAAAGTTCAATTTTTATGAGTTTGAAGAACAAAAAAAATAAAAAACATTACATTTAGTTAACATAAATTTACTTATGAATTCTATTTGCATTGCTTATAGTAGTCCATTTCCAACATGGCTAGTGGAATTCACTATATTTCATTCTTTTTCTAACTAATTTGGAAAACTTTAATTTTCATCTAATTTGGAAAACTTCATTGCCAAATAAATAGTGAATAATGATAAGATATAGCATCACAGACCCTTCTTTGAATACATATTCTTCATGACTTTATTGTCAATCAAAAATTTGGTTTTGAGAAAAATAAACACAAGAGTCTCTAGTTTTCATTTAGGTGGTAGCAATTTATACCCTAGGTTTATGATTCTCATTGATTTGCTATATTGAATAGTTTCCACCCCTCTCTGCATCATTTTTTTTGTAAAATGCATTACTTACTTTTTTTCTATGTGTGTTTTTGGACATGTACCATTCAAGGTCATGTCGAGGAAATGAATGAAGCCTCTAACACTAGAAGAGCATGTAGTTAAAAATGCAAGGATAAGAGAATAAAAAAATGTAGCTTGTGAAGCCAAGGAATTGCAGCCCATACAGCCACAAACTTATGTGCAATCTAAGAGAGATGTCAAATTGGCAAAACAAAGGGCATGAATGAGGAAAGTTTGTGGAAGGACATGAATGAATACATAAGTTGGGGGCACATCATCAACCATAGGTGAAGCTCAATTCTCATCTCCAGTTGAAGACACCTTGACAACAACATGTGGTTTTCCAGGTATATCAGTGATCCGGTGGACATTTTTTAGTGAAAATTGAAGTGTTCCATTTCTCTCCAAAATCAGCACCATAAAAAAGATCTCAGTGTCCTGGTTCCAACGCAACTTGAACAGAGCGAAAAGGAGTCCGTTTGTGCAAGTTATGGCCAGTCAAACCTTGGGTCAAATTGGAATCAAAGGGCGTCCAGGAAGTGGAAAAAATGATGTCGTCAAAAGTTTTCAAAGTTCACATCATCGCGAAGAGCTCGTCAAGACGATTCCGACGTTGTTCGTTTCGTCGAAATCCGACATCGGAGGCTCAAGATACAGCTAGTCAAAGTTCGGTTGACTTGAAGGTACTGATGATGACGTCATCATGCTGACGTGTCAGTCCGTACAGTACGGAAGCCAAATGGACGAATTCGGACGAAACATGTGGCAGATGAGTCAGATCGTACGGACCAATCATATCATGACACGTGTCCAGTCGTACAGTACAGGCATCCCAGGTGGCAGTCCAGTCATCGGACACGTGGTTGCATCGTCAGCAGCTCGGTCAGCACTTTTGGCGAATAGGAGTTTGACACGTGTCTCCCAGTCAACAATACGGATATTCCGTGAGTGGCTTCGTCAATGGACACGTCATCCGGAGTGGGTGAATAAGGGGGTTACACGTGTCGTTGTTGAATGTGGTTGAATGTTGGATCAAAAAGTTGTTGCAACGGGCCGGGCTCGAGCCCGCGATCTCCTCCCAAACCACCGATGCGTTTTGCCGTTGCACCAGAAGTCCACGTCAAATATAAAAATAGCCCGAGTTGGTTTTGTTGTTTGGAAATTACGGGCTAAGTGATAAAGGCGAGGCCGGTGGGGTTGGAACCGCCGACCCCGTGGCCACCAAGAATATTAAAAGCCGTTGAGCCACCGAATCGCCCGCAAATATATATAGAGGTCGGTTGGTTTTGACATGTCTCTATGCCCGAATATATAACAAAATGGCTTAATAAGCCATAAACAAGCACAACAACCTAACCATATATCAAAACCATAAGCTAATAGAAGACAAATGGGATATTGTACGAGTTGGTAAGGGGGTTATGCCTTTAATTTGGTGGTTAAGCCTTATTTGGCTTATTTTTATGTATAAAAGGGGGTGTGAGGTGAGAGTTGAAGGAAAGTTTTTTTTTTCAGGTGATACGAAGAGAGGTGCTGGAGATTTTTTAAGCCCTTGTTGTACGTCGGAGTCTTGTCATGCTGCCGAAATACTTGAAGCTTATGGGCTTGGTGCATTGTAATTGATTTTTGGAGTTAATCGGATCGGTCTCTCTATTGGAGTGGACCCGAAGACGTAGTCACGTTTGTGGCGAACTCCGTAATCAAACGCTGTTTGCATCTCTTTCTCCATTCTTTTCTCTCATTCTGTTGTTATCACCTTGTCATTTTAATTATTTCCATAAGTTAATTTTGATATTATTAACTTGGAATAATCATTGTAAAAGTTAAGCATTTAAATACTGCAATCTAGTCTAGATCCTATATAGATCAATCGGAAATCACATCTCCAATTGAAGACACACCATCAAAAACATTGTGTTTTGAAATTACATCAGCAAACACATCTCTATTTGAAGGAACTCCAAAAATGACATCTCAAGTTTGAGGTACAACATTGTTTACATGTCAATCTTAAGGTATGTCATCAATTGCACCTCTAATTGAAGGTACACGATCTATCCCCGATGTTGTTGACCTTCCCAATATTGACACAAATTTACATTTGAGAACTCCTCCTAGAGTTTTGCATAGAAAACCTACATTTTTTATTGATATTGATTCCAATGTTTTGAAATGGATGCCTAATAAGATTCCAAAACGTACATGTCAAACATATGCAAAAAGGATATGGAGTTTGTTTTTTGCGAAGCTAAGTGAGGGTGGAAGATGTCAACTATTTGTTGAAATGATGAGGCAACTCAAATTTAGGCCCACCATGAAGGCTCTTGGGCTAAGAGTTTTGAATGACTCAAGTGAAAATTCCATTGTAAGGAACTTGATGAGTGCATACGAGAGTGTGGGTTCCACCTCACGCATGAAGGATAGTTGTGCCACAGGATGTGTGATGACAACAACACTGTTAAGCAGTCAAACAAGGAACACAGTGAACCTTACAAAGGAAAGTAAGTCTTTGAAAATAAGTAGATCATCTCTAATGAGAGCCAAAGGAAGGCGTGAAAGAGTGGAGGATCCAAATAGCAATGAGTTATGGGCATTTTTGGGTAGAGTGCCACGGAAAGACACAAGAATTGATCAAGGCTTGAGATCTTTAATTGTGAATTATTGGAAGGATAACACAAGGAACTCTCCTAATCAAAGAGATGTTTTAAGAAGGAGAATTGGTAGTATAAACCATGAGCCACATCCAATGCATTATTTGGATACCACTTAAACCCAATTTTTTGTTGATTTTGTACAAAAGTTTCCTGAAATTAAAATATGTCAAAGGTATTTTGAAATGCTAAATCTTTTTTATGTCAAAATAAATCACACACACACACACTACTTGTTGTTGTAGGTTTCATATTGAGTTTTCTAACCATTATGGTGTTTATCATCGTATATGTGTAGATATGCATACTGACAATGTTTTGCAGGAATGTAACATAATTCTTCCACCTAAATTGTCAAGGAAATTGTTGTCTTCCATTTTATGTGAAAGAGAGGATGGTCAAATTTTTTTTTAAAAATCATGTTTGGATGGCACATGTAATCATTGTGGTGGCATGCATCATTCGCCAATATGCCAACACATGGCTAGTACACACACAATTGGAGAAAAAATTGTGGAATTTGGAAAATATACGACAGTGGCATATAGTCTAAAAGACGGGAAAGAAGAAAAGAATTGTGAATTGGTTAGTGATAAAACTCTAGTGTATCAATTTATGGGCATTTTTTGTCATCGGGTGGTTTATGATTATGCAATGCATACACACAGAGCACAATGGTTGGACTCACAATTCAAGTTATGCAAGGACACATTTCCACTTCGTCATATTGTTTTAGTTGTTTACTTCGTTGAGAAATACACACTACAACCATAGAACGAGGTGCAATCATAGTACTACAACTCTGTGTAGGTTTCTATATTTGTACATATAGCATTCATTCATGCAAATGATAGTACATAGGAAAATAGGAAAGTATTGAGGGAGTATCACTTTTACATCAGTGATGATCGCACACATTCTACAGAGTTTGTTGAAGGTTGCTTTCATATGTTCTATGTTGATCTGGCTAGTAGGGGCATACCATTTAGTCAACATATCATATGGTCAGATAATTGTTCATCACAATTCAAGAATGCAAGAATTTTTTATTGGTTGAGAAGGATGCATAGGATTAGTGGTGTTCAACATATGTGGAACTTCTCAGAGGCCGGGCATGGAAAGGAGAAGCATGATGGAGCAGGTGCATGTATCAAAAGAGCCCTAGCACAAGAAGAGTTAAAGTACACAAATAGTGTAAAGTTGATAGATGCAAGATCAATTGTCCAGTGGTGCAATGGTTCAATGGGTCGGGGTAGTGAAGGCAATTCTTTAGTTCATAGATTTTTTCATTTAGCAGATGATACTAACATTGCAAAATATGAGGATTGTTGTACACTACCAGGATCGAGCGAGCTACACTCTTTTAGAAGCTCCAATGCAGGTACATGGACTATCCATACAAGGAAGATGGCATGTTTTTGTTATGCATGTACACTTCAATCATGGAATGATTGCGAGTCAACAGAGTGGGTTGATGAATGGTCTGTAAGAAGTCTAACCCCACTTGACACTTATCAGCTCCCGACGACTCTACAAATCATGAAGATGCAATCATCCATTGACTTTGATCATGTATCAGACCTACTAGAACCAGGTAGTATATCTTACTTACAAGTTTTATTATGTTGCTCAGTAAATAAATCTAACAAGATGAACATATCAATGTAGGGCACATTTATGCGGTAATTGCAAATGAAGACAATGAAGAGGGTACAAATTATTACTTGTGTCATTGTATCAAGGCCAAAAAGAAATTGGAGTCCCCAGTTATAGATGGAGAAAACATAGAATATCCTATAGGTTCGGTGGTTGTTATTGGAACATGGCTTTGAAGGTATCCAGTTAAGAATGTTGCAATTTGGTTGTTTGAGGACTTCGACACGTATTGGAAAATTCTTCACTATTCGAACCTTGTTGTCTCCACCAATGTTCATTTGATCAAATATAAGGGTAGACCTGCGAACAAGAACTTGTGGAAAGTGCATGAGTTTGACAATGAGGTAATACTCGACACAATAAAGACTAGAGCAAACCCAGATGGTTCCCTAGATTGATTTGTAGGTATGCACATTCAATTTGTAAAGCCATGTTATTGATCACTCTTTTGGACCAACACCTTGCAATAAGGATTTTTCACGATTACTGTTTGATGCCACATGCATTTACGACTGTCATTGATCCTAAACTGAATGTGATTGTAGGTAATACTAAAATTTGTCAAAGTATATAAGAAAAGAACAACATCGGTTGCTAGTGCAAGTGTTATGTGGTATGCGAAACATCGGTTACTAGTGCATTTTCTGGTTGTCAATCTTCTCTTTCTTTTCCATCTCCTAGATTTATCAGATTCTTATATGCTACATGTTTTATGTTAAGCCTCTCAGTGATATATTTGGAATTTATACGTAGGGTCATCGAGAGATGATAAAGTAGGGAAGGTGCACATCACCATTGTAGGACCTTTAATCGACCTCCTTATCTAGCATGCATGAAGGTGATAGTAGGTCTCGTCAGCTGTATGATTGACATGATTTAGTTATTGCTCTTTTAATGATTTTTATGTGAGTCTATGTCTAAGATTAAGAGGCTTTTGTAGGTTTTTTGTGGACCAAATTCCTATGATAGTACAAAACCACAGAGAGGCTACTACCCATGTGTTTCGTATGGATTAGGTGATGTACATGATTTGAACCATTTTGGAATGTAAATAGTTGGGCCAGCTGAGGTGGAATGGAAAAAAGAAACTGGGCAACAACTCCTTTTGTCCTTTTCTCAAGTACAATATATTTCATGATTTATGTTGGAAATGGGAGGATTATTTCCCTGCATGTATTGCTACAAGTATTGACAAATGGGAGGATTTTCAAGATGTTCTTCCATCACTATTGTAATATTTTTCATTGACTTACTGTATTTTTTGAAGACTCCACATTCATAAGGACCTATTGCTGTATAGACAACCATAGCTCTTGGAGTCTTTAGACACTGACCGACATAGACTTGACAGTCATAGGACATTGAATGTGGTGAGTGAGTTTGATTTTCAAGCACTTTATAATCATACACTCATTGTACTTAAAAACTAATCACTACTCATTTCTAATCTGTCCTTTTCATTTGCACATTGCCATGTACAGTGACCCTTCACAGTTCCCTTGTGTTCATGCATTCATGATGCTTGTCTTAATGAATAACCTTCCTTTAAATATATTGTCCTTTGATGAACTGACAAGGTAGGGGCAGCGTATTCCTTAGAGAAATTGATGCAACCTAGGTCATCTCTAACATACCTTAGGGTATGACATTCAACAAAACAACTACTATGGTTCAATCGACTCGATCCCTTAAGGGTGCAAAGTGCAAAAGGGCAACAATATTTGACAAGGTATTACTCATAAATTTTGGTGATTACAAAATAGCTCTCTGAACCTACGAGTTCACATTGGGCCCCTCTACAACAACCTTTCTCAGTTTTCTCTATCTCGGAGGCTTTTTCCTATGGTCACGAATTTTTACTCGAGGAAAAAGTTGTTAAATGCAAGTAGTTGAAAGTTGCAAAGTGGTGCAACTTTCGTTTTGCAGCTCGTGTGACCAAAAAATTTTTCCAATGTGTCTGGGTGGTTACGTTTATGCTAGGAATGGTCCTCTTTCACACCTAAACATGCGGAATCGCTCTAAGCTACGTTCAACTAGATCGATCCCTTAAGGGTCCAAAGTGCAAAATGGCTGTGAAATTCAGCATGCTATTACTCGGACATCGTGATGCTTAGAAAATTCTTGTCTAAACCTACGAGTTCATGTTGGGCCCCTCTACAATAACCTTTCTCGGTTTTTGCTATCTCAGAGGCTTTTTCTTATGGTGGTGAATTTTCACTCGAGGAAAAAGTTGTCAAATGCAAGTAGCTGAAAGTTGCAAAGTGGTGCAACTTTCGTTCTACAGCTCGTGTGACCAAAAAAAATGTTCCAACGCATCCGGGTGGGTAATTTTACACTAGGAATGGTCCTCTTTCATGCCTAAACACGTGGAATCGCTCTGAGCTATGTTCAACCAGATTGATCCCTTAAGGGTCCAAAGTGCAAAATGGCTGCAAAATTCAGCATGCTATTACTCAGACATCGTGATGCTTAGAAAATTCTCATCTAAAATTATGAGTTCATGTTAGGCCCCTCTACAATAACCTTTCTTAGTTTTTTCTATCTTGGAGGCTTTTTCCTATGGTGGCGAATTTTCACTTGAGGAAAAAGTTGTCAAATGCAAGTAGTTGAAAGTTGCAAAGTGGTGCAACTTTTGTTCTGTAGCTTGTGTGACCAAAAAAATTGTTCCAACACATCCGGGTGGGTACGTTTATGCTAGGAATGGTCCTCTTTCACACCTAAACATGCGGAATCGCTCTAAGCTACGTTCAACTGGATCGATCCCTTAAGGGTCCAAAGTGCAAAATGTTTGTGAAATTCAACATGCTATTACTCGGAGACCGTGATGCTTATAAAATTATCGTCTAAACCTACGAGTTCATGTTGGGCCCCTCTACAATAAACTTTCTCGGTTTTTCTATCTCAGAGTCTTTTTCCTATGGTGGTGAATTTTCACTCGAGGAAAAAGTTGTCAAATGCAAGTAGTTGAAAGTTGCAAAGTGGTGCAACTTTCGTTCTGCAGCTCATGTGACCAAAAAAAATGTTCCAACACGTCTGAGTGGGTACGTTTATGCTAGGAATGGTCCTCTTTCACACCTAAATATGCGAAATCGCTCCGAGCTACGTTCAACCAGATTGATCCCTTAAGGGTCCAAAGTGCAAAATGGCTGAGAAATTCAGCATGCTATTACTCAGACACCATGATGCTTAGAAACTGCTCGTATGATCCTACAAGATTATGTTGGGCCCATCTACAAAAACCTCTCTTGATTTTCGCTATCTCAAAGGCATTTTCCTGTGTTGGCGAATTTTCACTCGGGGAAAAATTTGTCAAATGCAAGTAGTCGCAAGTTGCAAAGTGGTGCAAAATTCATTTTGCAGCTCGTGTGACCAAACCGATTGTTCCAATGCATCTGGGTGGGTACGTTTACGCTAGGAATGGTCCTCTTTCACACCTAAACATGCGGAATCGCTCCAAGCTACGTTCAACGAGATCAATCCCTTAAGGGTCTAAAGTGCAAAATGGATGTGAAATTCATCATGCTATTAATAAGACATCATGATGCTTAGAAAATTCTTGTCTGATCCTACAAGATCACGTTGGGCCCATCTACAATAACCTCTCTCGGTTTTTGCTATCTCGAAGGCATTTTCTTGTGCTGACAAATTTTCACTCGAGGAAAAAGTTGTTAAATGCAAGTAGTTGAAACTTGCAAAGTGGTGCAAATTTCGTTTTATAGCTCATGTGACCAAACGGGCTGTTCCAACACATTCGAATAGGTATGTTTATGCTAGGCATGGTCCTCTTTTGCACCTAAACACGCGGAATCGCTCCGAGCTATGTTCAACCGGATCGATCCCTTAAGGGTCCAAAGTGCAAAATGGTTGTGAACTTCAACATGCTATTACTCGGACATCATGATGCTTAGAAACTTCTCGTTTGATCCTATGGGATCATGTTGGGCCCCTCTACAATAACCTTGCTCGGTTTTTGCTATCTCAGAGGCTTTTTTCTATGGTGGCGAATTTTCACTCAAGGAAAAAGTTATCAATTGCAAGTAGTTGAGGCATATTATCAAACAATTCACTACCTTGTCTATGGCTTCTCATGGCATTCCATCACCATGAGACCACTTTTCTTTGAGGCATTTTTTGAAAAATTTCAATGGCTTTTCTATGCTATTGCTTACTATTATGCTTTCCTAGATTTTTTCCAAGCATCCATAGCTTGTTCGAAAGCATCTGTTTTAGGATTTTAGCCATAGCAAGAAGGAAATGAACTATCTAATAAAATTCTTTGGTAGACATATATGAAAAATTTCGTAGCATAGACGAGGGAATGAACTATTTGAAAAAATGTCTCAATGAAATGTGGTCTCATGGAATGCCATGACAAGATAAAGCAATTGGCAGCTGCTCCTAGTTATTAGTTATGCAATGTGAAGTAATTGCATAACTACTTAGGTTGACTTTGTCAAAAGCTATATTGTAATTGAAATTTTTTCATTAATTAGCATCTAGTTATTCATTATCCAATGTGAAGTGATGCTTTGAGTTTGAAAGATGTGCAACGCATGAATAAAAACTACCAAAATCTATTTTCTACATTTCATTAGTTAAACTCTTTATTTTATTTTCTCTCTATATCTCTATGCTATGGAAATTCCTTTCGATTTCAAAAAAGATAGTTTTTATCTCTTGTTATACAATTTTTTATGTTTTTTTATCTCTTGTTATAAAAAGGAGCAGATATACAATGTTAAAGAAGAGTGAAAGCACAACTAAATTTATCATTTCAAAGCAATTTTTTTGATGCATTTTTTCAAACAGTTCACTGCCTTCTTATGCTATTGCTTACTATTATGATTTTAATATATTTTTCAAAGCATCCATAGCTTGTTCAAAATCACTTGTTTTAGGCTTTTAGCCATAGCAACAAGGAAGTGAACTATTTGAGAAGATGCTTTGGTAGACATGTATGAAAACTGTGGTAACATAGACAAGGCAGGGAACTATTTGAAAAAATATCTCAAAGAAATTTGGTCTCATAGAATGCCATGATAAGAAAATACAATTGGCAGTTGCTCCTAGTTATTAGTTATGCAATGTGAATAAATTGCATAACTTCTTAGGTTGACTTTGTTCAAACTATATTGTAATTAAATTTTTGACATCTATTAGCATATACTTATTAGTTATGCAAAGTGAAGTAATGCTTTGACTTTGAAAGATGTGTAATGCAATGTAATCAATGACATGAATATAAACTACAAAAGTCCATTTTTTACAATTCATTAGTTAAAATATTTATTGTATTTTCTCTCTATATTTCTATATGCTATGTAAATACCTTGCAATTGTATTTAAAAGGCTTAATAGGTCAGTTAGGTGGTATTTGCAAAATCAAGTTGTGAATGAATGGTAATTAAGAGCAAAATTGGAAAATTGCCATATTAGAAGTCTAACAAAGGGTGGTTATGGTGGTTGATCAGCTCAAGGGGTAGTTTGAAGGTGTTATCAAGATATATTGCTATAATACCCCGAGTTGAGGGTTGATTTTGTTTAGTTTCTAATAACAAAATATACTTGAAAATGCTAATCACTGGTTTTCTTTGTTTTCTTGAATTTTCTTTGCCTTGCACAAGCCCATACAAGTCTATCATGACTTGAGGCTTTGGATACTTGATTGCATATGTTTTTACTCTCTTTGCATCTATTCTAAAGGTTTAAATCCACCATTGGTGTGTGTGGGATCAGCAAACTTGGTTACTGCTCTATTTTTTGTGTTAGGGGTTTTGAGGGCAACACCATGACACATTAGCCAATCCACCTATTGTTCTGACCCTATTGCTTGGTGGATTGGGCTATACCATGATTAGTTTGGTGTATGAATACTTTGGAGGCCGAGAGAATGAATAAAATCAGTGGGGTGTGAAGTTCTAATGTTGTTCAGGGGTGTTTCCACCATGAAAGTAAGGAACTCAAATGCTGAATCTAAGAAATGCTGAAAGGAATGGGATTGTGAGTGTGCTTTAAGTTAGGGTAGAGGTATTGTGGGGTGTTTTCACCTTTGGAAGGATTGGGGGAGGTTTGGAGTTATGAGTTTCTTTAAAACCCTTCTTTTTGTGAAGGTTAGGATGGTTTGTGAGTAGAGGAATAGAACAAGTTCTTAGGGCTCTTAAAATGGGAGAATCCCAATTTTGGTGAGCATCCCTAAGACTATTTCAAGTTTCCTTGGTTTGGAGGTGAGTTTGTGAGGGGGTTCCTTTGGAAATTAAGCCTAATTATGAAGCCTAGAGCGAGGGAGGTGTATTGAAATCTCATGTTGGTCCAAAAAATTTACTATTGGTTTTGGCATATGTTGTGTAACCCTGAAAAGGATATCTTAATCCACCTTTAAATGGTCAGGTGTTTTGGAAAGGTTGGGAGAAATTAGGCTTGGACGGGGTTTTGAGTTTGGTGCAGGAGCACCTACACCACATCATCATTTTTTTTTTATTTGAATACATCAATAGGGAAATTTTAGCGTCTTTAGGTTTATTTTGTCTAATAAAATTTGAGAGATCAAACATAATGCAAATAAAGGGTGTTTTGTGTCTTAGAAGTCAATTAGAAATCATATAAGTTGTAAAATGTTGACAAAGCAACTTTAACACAAAAAAATGTAATTAAGGGACCAACTAATCCCAAGGTTGGTTATGGGCGTTGGGGAGAATATGGTTGTTGGAAAATTATTTTATAAATCCTTACCAAGGCTCGAATGAGAGAGTGGAAGAAGTTTTGTAATAATTTTACACAATAAACACCACAGTTTTAAGCAATTTTCTAGAAAAATATTGTTTTCTTGATCTTTTTGAGTGTTGTATGGGCACATATAGGTTCTTCATGGTCTAATAATTTTCGAGGATGTGTCTATATGTTTTCTAATTCATTTATTTTTTATTTGGTGTCTTAACTCTTTGTTTATAGAGAGAACCAACAAAAACAGTGATTGTCCCAGTGTTGTTGAATCAAGGGTTTGAGGGGAAATTTGTGATGTAACAATCAATCTGCCTATTGTTTGCTATTGTATCTTGGTGGATTGATTGAAAAAATGTTATAATAAGTGTGTCAACTCATTCTGGAATAAGGAGTCATAATTATGTGGTGTTTTTGTGACTATTCTAAGACTGAACAAGGGTTTTCCAACATGGAAGTGAGGGACCAAAGAGAGGTTTTTAAGAATTAATGCTTGTAAGGGTTATGTGAGGGTCTGATGAGTCCGTGTAGAATTATTTTGAGGTGTTTTGGGATTTGGAAGTGTTGAGAGAGGTTTGGAGTTGTATGTTTCTTTAAAACCCTTGATTTTGTGAAGGTTTTGGAGGGTTTCTTGGGTTTTGTGAGTTAGAGGCTCTGTAGACACAAACTAATGACAAAATTTGAGGTTTGGCACCATGACCTGAGATTGTACGAGGCATTTGGATAGATACCTAAATTTGGAAGGGTGGTCCCTGTGGAAAAAAAGGGCTAATTGTGAAGCCAAAATTGAAGTAGGTGTGTTGAAAGTCTATGTCGGTCCAAAAGAGAGATCACTAATTCTTTGGTATGTTGTGTAGCCCTAAAAATGGTATCTCAATCCATCTTGTAATTTTCTAGTGTTTTTGAAAGGTTGGGAGAAATCTGGCTAAAACTGAGCTTTGAGTACTACAAGAATAACTAGTCACAAATGTGTTTTTTGGAAACCTTGATGAATCTGACTTAGGGATTGTTGTCAATTGATTCAATTGTCATTGTATGAATTTTTATGGTCTTTGTAGGGCCTTGGTGGAGTCTTTTTGTTCATTTGCAAGGTTGAGGAGTTGAGACCCTTGAGGGTGGGTTGATGCTTATTAGGCTGAATCATTATGAAGAAGAGTTCTTGATTGAGAATTGACATTTCCATTGTTGTGAGTCTTCTCCACCTTGGCTCTGCATCAGAGTGCTACAAGGGTGGATTGTTGGGTAAGGTATTGAATGAAGAGTTTGGTTTGATGGAGCTTTGAGGTTGTGTAGATTGCTAAAAATAGGTTGTATTAATCTTGTTAGGAGCCCCTTGAAGGTAGGTTGTTAGACTAATTGGGTTTGAGCCTCCTTACCTCTGCATCAGTGAGGCACAAGTAATTGAAGCACTCCAAAGGATACAAACCACCACGAATGGAGCTTACTTATATAATACAGTTTAGATGGGGTTTATTGAGCATTCCACGATAATTAATTAAGCTTAGATGTAAACAAAATCCATGCCTACAAAATTCAAGCATACAACTTACACGATACGCATGATAACATCATTCAAGAATGGTAGTAGAAAAATAAGAGTTTCTTTAATCAAAAATCATAAAGGCTATACAATGATATATATTGATAAAAGTATATAAATATATCCAAAAATACCATATAGGCTTAGTACAAAGGAGCCATTTGGACAAAATATCACGTATATATATATCAATAGTACAAAATATATGTTCCAAAATACCACATAGGCATACAACAAACAACACTAATACATAGTCATTTCCCTCTAGGGGAAGGAAATAGATCTCGTGTTGCCTTCGAAATTCGGCTGGATGGAGTGACTGTTGCTTGTCTTGTCTTTCGAACACGCCCAGTACTCCTCTCTTCACTCTAGACCTTCAAGTGATACGATTAAAAGTAAAGATGTTAAAACATAGAAATTGAATTATGGAATGGCATATAGAAAAATATAATCACTTACCGCATACATATAGTCATCATGCAAATTTAAAGCATCACCATGTCCACGATCTAGAGTGACAACCACCTTTAGCAACCATGAAGATAGAAATTAAACTACATAAAATTATCGTGAAAATTTTCTATAATAGACCATAAAAGAGAAAATATAATGTCAAATCGACTAATCTATTCCATACCTCTCTCAATGGATCAGAACTGGCTATTTCTACTGCAACTCCATGGTCCATCGTGCCACCAACATCACCAGGGCTATCTCTTTTCAACAACTGCAAATGAAACAATATCTCAGGTATCATGTTGATATAGGAGAACATAATGTGACACGATCAAGGAATACTTGAATGCAATGTTTTTGTTTGTCATCAATTTTTTAGATTTGTATATATGCAAAATTATGAAAACTAGCTAACATAGATCTACAACCCTATTAATGAATAAAGGATACCTGAGTGTACATTGTTTGAGGATATGAATTATGAGGTGTGGAGGAAGAAGGTGCACCAAGAAACTGTTTGAAATGTGAAGCATGTTATGAGACAAACATTCAAATATAATATTCAACTATTCAAATGCAATAATAATATCTTTAATACTAGTAGCATACCTATGGACTCATCGTCGAGAATGTATAAGGGTCTGTAGGAATAGAGCATCCCTCATGAATAGTGCGATCCTGAAATTTCATCATATCAAAATTCTACTAATTTAGTTATTCTTAAATTTCAAAATATATTTTAATAAACAACATTAAAATAACTTGCTAAATTTTACCTGAGTGTCAATGTCGAATGTATCATTTAGAATATCATCTGTGAAAGCCATCACCTCTGCAACTGACGTAGGTTGTGTAGCTGCATCACGAGCACCTTGACATATGTGCAAACAACACCACAAGCACCACAATGGTGGGGTGGAGCTCGAATCCTACACATCTCCTCCACACCAGGCTCTACTAGAGGACTCGCACATTGTAAAATGGTCTAGGTGAGTGAGCTAATCAACTTCATTGTGTCCACCTCTACACCGTCCTTAACAATGGAAGGAACAATGACATAATCCACCATGGGTCTGCCCAAGCCTCTCGATGCCAACTGTGGATTACATCGTGCAACAGGTCTATCGTGTGTGGAGCCCCCACCTCTACCCTTAAAGTCTAAGGTGTCAAAATAGTTTGGCATTTTACTGAGGAAAAACTCACAATAGAGTTTCCTCAAAAAGTATTGCGGCACCTCATGGTTATTGCATGGAGGTTGGTCAAATACTATCCACCACCACTCCCAAAATTTGTTTCTAATTAAATCATGGTGGCACCAATGGATGGGCAACCTCCTGCATGCATGGGACAAAGGTTCATTGGATTTTGGGTCTTTAAATAGGGCACACAACTCGGCTTTGCTAATTTTTAGTTTTTTGACATTTGCATATGACAAACCATTATCATAAAATTGTCTCATCTCATCTCTCTTAGTTGACCAAAAATTCATTTTCTCACTCATTTCTCCTACATGAGTTAAAATTGACTTCAATGATTCAGCAATCCCTCTCCTATAAGGGTGGGTTTCGACATGCTCAGTTAATCTTGCAATTAATTGTTGAATGTCTCTTTTATTGTTTTCAATTTGATTTTGAATATTTTCTTGTGCTCCCTGAGGACGCCTATGAATTGATGGAGGGGTTTCGGGTTGTTCTTGTATAGGAGGCTCTTGATGAGGGGGTGATTGTGAATTCTCAATGTTTTGAGGTGGAGATTCATTCCCTGAGAATTAGAACAAAGTTTTTATTATAAAAATCTATTTAAAGTTGCATTCCAAATCAAATTTGAAATAAATAGAATAAAAATACACACCTCTTTACAATCTTTGACCTCTCCGACGTGTTGGTGGCATTCTCATGGAAAATGGCAAGCTAAGGATGCAAATAATGGAGGAGATTTGGCAAGCGCGAGTTGCAGACTTGAAATCTTCCTTCTCAAGCCACGGGTTGAAGACAAATGAGGGTTACAAACCCGAATTTTGCATTTTATGTCTAGAAATACATTTTGGCGTGCGCCAAAGGCCTTATTTCGGGGTTTTTTTAATCGTTTTTTCAATTTGGCACCTAAATTGTGTCATAGATTGGTGCACTTACCCACACATTTTATTAGTTTACATAATTTAAAAATAATAAACATACATGTCACTTTCTAGTGATTCAAGTTTAAAAGTTAGATCAGTGTTGGTTGTTTCGTTTGTAAAAGTGTGACACAACTTTGTACTTTTACCCAATAGTTAATAAACTTGGCTATTAAAATCTTTGGTAGAACTCAATGGTTATCTCTTCTAAGCTGTAATTCCATTTCAACCCTAAAAATCAACAATCTCTCTTCATGTGAACAACTTCTAAAAACCTTATCCACCTTGCTTTAATACTCTGATGTTCACGATCCTTTTCTCTACTCTGATACCAATTGTAAAATCCCAGAACAAAGATAAACTAAAAATAGAGGAAAAAGCATTCCACTGTAAAATCCACAGTCTAGCATGCAATGTTGACCATGAGTTTCACCATGCTGCATGTGCTTTCACCACCATGCTGAGTGCCCTCTCTATGACACACATTTACTAAGGTTTTACATAATTAATGTTAAAGATAGTTTGCATGCATATATCTATTAATAGACTTCTTTGAGTTTTAGTTTTATTTGTCAGTTAACTAAAGCTAGTGCATGCATGATAGATGAAATAGAAAGATGCTACAACCTCTATAAAAATTGTCAACTAAAAAATATAATCCCTTTGGAAGAGTTGAATAAAAGTTGTGTTTGTGTTAAAACTATTTTTTGTATTTTATGTGTAGTGTTGTTTCCTCTATTTTTAGTTTATCTCTATTCTAGGATTTTACTGTAAGCTCACAGAATCTTTAATTTTTGTTTTAAAATAGTTTGATTCTTTTTGTACTGCTATGGTAGGATATCTTTGTGTTTGAAGGCTAACTATTGAAGTTATAACTCTCTTTGAATAACATTTCCTAATCCATCTATGCTTGTGATGTTAGGATTTGGGCACTTGTAGAATGTGAGGCATTCTTTTAACAAATATTGTTGGAGTTAATTCAATTGTATGTAGCTGGTAGGTAAAGTAGGTTTATGCATGAACTCTGGAAGACTCCAGACAACTCCATATTAGGTTTTGTTGCTTCAAGCTTACTCTTTTCTTACTAGTAGTTTCTAGTTGCTTCTAAAAGGTTGTAAAAGCCCTAAATATTGTATTACAATGTTTTGAACAAAATGAATATAGATGAATATACATTTTCCCTCCATGCTCTATTTTTTACTCTATTTTTCATTATTCTTCATTTTCCTCTTCCATTGTTGACATGGTATCAGAGTTGTATGGTAGATGATCGTAAAGACCTAAAGAGTAGGAGAATCTAGGGAGTTTTTAACTACTATTAAGAGGAGGAATCATCAATAGAGGAAGCTTCCAAAATGATTGTTGTTGCAATCAAAGAGAACGTTGTAAAGAAATTTTAAGAAACACAAAAAGGGGTTGCAGTTTTCTTGTTACCTAAATAAAATTTTGAAAAGTTGAAGTTTCTACAAGAAAATCCAGTTGTGGTCTACCTCTTCAAGCAAGGTTGTCTAAGACTCTTCATATTATAATGGAGAGCAGCTGAAGTCAAACTCATTGGTAAAAAAAATTGTTTGATTTGTCGAAATATTTGATGGCCACATAGTCTTAATGAACTACAAAGTATTCCAAAGGGATAACATTTAATATTGGAATTTTTTTTTTAATCATGGCTACCTCTAGTAATTTTCCTTAGACTCCTATACTTTTGGGCAAAAATTATGAATTCTGGTCCTTGAGAATGAATTATTTCTTGCAAGCCCAGGAATGTTGGGAAACTATTGAAAATGGTTATATAAAGTGCACTCCAGCAGACTTATCTGGTATGAACAATGCTCAGAGAAATGCAGCTATTGAGTTAAGAAAGAAAGAGAACATGGAAAAATGTTGGATTCAAAATTTTGTTGATGATTCCTTTTTCTCAAAAATCACAGGTATTGCAAAAACAAAATAGGCTTGGGATATCCTCAAATATGCATATGAGGGTAATGAAAAAGTCAAGATAGTCAAACTCCAAACCTTATGAACATAGTTTGAAATGTTGAAATTTTCTAACTCAAAGAATGTTGATCAATTTATGACTAGAGTCATGGGCATTGTAAACCAGATCAGGATTAATGGTGAAACCATTGAAGATCAGAAGATTGTTGAAAAAATCCTTAGAAGCTTATCAAAAAAAATTAAATGGCTGTAACAACTATCTTGGAGTCCAAATATCTCACTACGTTTTTAGTAGTAGAGCTAACTGGGTCACTCTTATCACATGAGACTAGACTAAATCTAGAAGAAGAGTCTTTGGAACAAGCTTTCAAGACTCAAGCCTCTTTCAGTAGAAGTAGAGGTAGAGGAAATAGAGGCAAAAGCAACAAAGGGAGAAGAAATACAGGCATATCAAATCAACATGGAGAAGAAAGGTCAATACAAGAACAATCAGGACAGTCTAGAAACTCTCATAAACATGCACAAAGAGGCAGAAAATGGACTGATAAATCCAGAGTCCAGTGCTTCTACTATAAGAAATTTGGACAGTATGAATCTGAATGCAAAAAGAAACAGTCAAACCAAAACAATGGTAGAGCACATGTCTCCAAGAAAATGGACTGATAAATCTAGAGTCCAGATCTTCTATTGTAAGAAATTTGGACACTATGAATCTAAATGTAGAAAGAAACAGTCAGACCAAAACAATGGTAGAGCACATGTCTCCAACAATGAAGGAAAATATTTTGAAGCAATGTTTCTTTCCTGCCACATTTTTGAAGATAAAAACACCAAAGACCTTTGGTTGCTGGACAGTGGCTGCAACAATCATATGACAGGTAACAAAGATTTGAATTCATGCATTGATACTTCTATAAATTTTTAAATTACTCTCAATGGCGATTCTTGAGTAAAAGCCCAAGGGAAAGGAATTGTGTTTATTCTTACTAAACAAAATCAGCAAAAATACATACATGATGTCTATTATGTTCCAAAACTGAAAGACAATCTCATAAGTGTAGGTCAATTGATGGAACATGGCTATGATATAATCTTTCAAGGTACAACTTCTTGTATTTTTGACAAACCTCCCAATAGAAGACTTATAGAAAATATTGAAGAACCAAGAGTAGAATGTTTCTCCTAAATATTAGGAGTGCCATCTATCACAGTCATTTTCCCACAATGTCTCAAGCATTGATGAGTCACAATTATGGCATTCTAGGTTTGGTCATCTTCCCTTTAAGAGTCTTAGTCTTCTTCAAAATAATTTTATGGTCAAAGGTCTTCCTACTTTAAAATCACTTGGCAGTCAATGTGAAAGTTGTATTCTTGGAAAGCATAAGAAAGACAACTTCCCATCATCCTCCAATAGAGAAAAAGAACACTTAGAGCTAGTCCACACAGATCTTTGTGGACCAATGCAAAATCAATCCATTGCTGGTAGTTTTTATTTTCTAACCTTTATTGATGACTTTAGAAGGAAAGTCTGGATTTATTTTCTCAAGAATAAGTCTGATACTTTTTCAAAGTATAAAAAATTCAAAGCTTAAGCAGAAAAACAAAGTGGTAAATGTATAAAAGTGCTCAAGTTAGACTGTGGAGTAGAATACAATTCAAAATATTTCACACTTTTGCAAACAACATGGGATTGTTGTGCAAACCACAAAAAGATATACTCCACAACATAATGGAGTAGTTGAAAGGAAAAATCGGACCATTATGAATATGGATAGATGCATGCTCAGAGAAAAGAATTTGTCTAATGATTATTGGGTAGAAGTTATTGCTACTGCAGTTTATATTTTAAATAGATCTCCTACAATTAGTGTTCAAGGAAAGGTGCCACAAGAAGCTTGGTTTGGTACAAAGTTGAATGTAGCTCATTTTATAATTTTTGGTTGCATTGCATTTGCACTCATTCTAGAAGAGATGAGACAAAAAAATGACAATAGGAGTGAAAAATGAATCTTTGTTGACTATAGTGAACAATCAAAATCCTATACACTCTACAATCCTGTCACTAAGAAATTCATGGTGAGCAAAAATGTCAAGTTCTTTGAGAACAAATCATGGAGTGATCAAGAAAATGAATCTTTGAATGGTCCAAACCCAGTACAACTATTTGATGAACCTTCAGATCAGCAAGTTCATCCACCAAGGCCACTAAGATTGTAGGTACAAGGTCAACAACAACACTTTGGAAATGGTAATTCTCCCAACAATGATTCATCTTCCTCTACAGACAATCAAAGAAATAGAAGAATAAGGGAAATATATGAGCAGGAAAATACAATTGAACAAGATCTTTTTGTGTTTCTTTCTTATCATCCAACCCACTTTGAAGAAGCAATAAAAGAAGAATATTGGGTTGATGCAATGAATCAAAAAATTGAAGCCATAGAAAATTAAAAAACTTGGGATCTTATTGAATTACCAAGTGAAAAAACCAACATTGGTGTGAAGTGGGTACATAAGACAAAGATGAATGACAAAGGAAAGATAGAAAAACACAAAGCAAGGCTGGTTGCCAAGGGTTTTTCTCAGCAACTTGGCATAGACTATGGAGAAAATTTTTCTCCAGTAGCAATATTAGACATAGTCAGAACTATTTTGGCTATTGCAACTTAGAATAAATGGAAAGTTTTCCAAATGGACGTCAAATTTGTATTCTTAAATGGCATATTGGAAGAAGAGGTATATGTAGATTAGATATACCAATATTTGAAATCAAAGGACAAGAGCATAAAGTATGTAAGTTGAAGAAAGCCTTGTATGGCTTAAAATAAGCTCCAAGAGCTCGGTACAGTCAGATTGACTCTTAATTCATCAACAGTGGATTCATCAGGAGCAATCATGAGCCAAATCTCTATACAAAAATAGATCATGAAGGTAAAATTATCATTGTTTGTCTTTATGTTGATGACTTGTTCTATACAAAAAAATTGATGTTAAATGAGTTCAAAGCTACCATGAAAAAAGAGTTTGAAATGACTAATCTTGGAATCATGAAATACTTCTTGGGGATTGAAATTAACCAATTTGTTCAAGGTATTTTTGTCTCTCAACAAAAGTATGCTTTAGAAATTTTGAAAAAAATTAAAATGGACAATTGCAAACCAGAAGACACACCCATCGCTCAAGGAAAAAAGTTGAGCAAAAAAAATGATGAACCATCAGTTGATTCTACCTTGTACAAGAGGCTAGTTGGCAGTCTTTTGTACCTCACAACAACTAGACCTGACATAATGTTTGCTGCAAGTTTTGTAACTAGATTCATGGACTCTCCAAAAGACTCACACTGGAAGGTAGCAAAAAGAATTCTGAGATATGTTGCAGGGACAATCAACTATGGATTATGGTACACTCAATATGAAGATACTTCACTCTTAGGATACATAGACAATGATTATGCTGGTAGCATAGATGATAGGAAGAGCACATCAAGATATGATTTTCACTTGGGAACAAATCTCATCTCATGGACATCCAAGAAACAACCCATATTTTCAATATCTTCAGCAAAGACAGAGTATGTGGCTGCAAATTCAGTAGTATGGCTAAAAAGGATACTGAATGATCTTGCACATATTGAAAATGATACAACTCATATTTTTTGTGATAACAGTTCAACAATTTTCTTGTCTAAAAATCATGTCTTCCACAAGAAAACAAAGCATATTGATACTTGTGTAATGATCTAAAATAATATTAGGCAAACATTAGATCTAGGGTTATAACATGCATGCAATAATAATATCAAATCAATCAATAAAATGCAAAGGAGGAAATAAAGAGAAAAGGAATGAGACTAGAACAGTCTCACCCATTTCTCTCCTCCATGGCTCACTTCTATTGAACCTCCTCTACTTGCTGCAATATAATGGATGCCCTCAGCCTTGTGATGAGCAAACTAAACTTATGACATGACCTAACAAGTGTTGAAGGATTTAATCTAAAATGCAAGAGGATATAAATCTACATGCAAAATGAGAAAACCTGCAAAAGACAATGTTAGATGATATGCTATGTAAAATGATATGAGAGAGAGAGATAGATAATATTCAAGAGGGGAAAAAAAATAAGAAGAGGATCCCAAAATGAAGACAAAATTGACATTTTATAGAAAATGCAATTTTGTATGGACGGATGAGATAAAAGATTGACAAATGACCTAGAATTTGTGGACAAGATTCAATATGACAACCCACAATTAGGGTTAGGGCAACATTAGGTCAAATTTGAAATGAATGGACAAGAATGATTTTAAGAAAAATCAAATCAATGGTTGACAATGCATGTGACAAGAGATTCTGGGCACAGAAAATGGAGTCGTTGGAGAATTAAATAATTTATTTAAAATTATTTAAATCAAGAGAGAATGTTGACTTTTTAAATTAAAAACTATTTTAATTCAAAAAGGGTGGGGTCATGTGACAGTAAATAATTTAAATTAAATTATTTACAAAAGAAGGGGATTTTAAATAAGACAATAAATTTATTTAAAATGAGCACAATAAAAGAGGGGGAATTAAATAATAAAATTATTTAATTTATGTGCTGGGACTATTTTAAATAAATGATTTTATTTAAAATAAGGGGAATGTGAAGGTGGCCATAATTAAATAAATTAAAGAATTTATTTGATTATAAGAGGACTTTTAATTAGAGACATATTAAATAAATAAAGTTATTTATTTAATAATCAAGAAGACATAGTGGACAAAGATAATTAAATAAATTAAGAAATTTATTTAATTATACGGAAACTTTAGACAATTAGTGACGTAATTAAATAAATAAATAAAGTTTATTTATTTAATAATCATGAAGAATAACAAGATATGAATTAATTAAATAATCATGAATTATTTAATTAATAGTTGAATGTGGACCAAGGACATAATTAAATGTTATAACTATGCTAGGAAGAAAGAGATTAAAATAGAGCTTGCAAGCCTAGGTCATTTTTATGTGTCTACATTTGCCCCTCTTTGTCATAATGCAGCCTGTCGCATTGTGGCAAAGAAAATAAGTCAAACATATGCCCCAGTGCAAAATAGGATGAGGAAGAATGACGAGGAGGGTTGCGGTATGCCCCCTCGGGAAGACAGTTGGGTTTTAAGAACGCAAGTGTGCTCTCGAAACGGATGAGAAGACGAGAATATTGATGAGAAGACTGGAAATGTATAAGAAAGATAGATAAGGATGAATGTTAGGATAGAAGGAAATGCAAGTTAGTGTGGAAAAAAGAAATGCATGTTAGAATCCTTCAACGTTTGCTAGAGTACTAGTTGCTCGAATCATCATTGGGCGGAAAAAAAAATGACACAAATGGACAACAAACACCATGGTAGGACATAGACCAAGGTGTGCAAGATCATCCACTTGCAAAATAGATAGTCACAGACAAGGAATGTCCTAACTCATACTAGAGGCCCATTTGCCCCAGTCTTTTTGTCAAGACAATCCACATACAACAGTCAAAGAAAACAAAATAGGTCATGGGACGTCATCGCACCTCTAAATCCTCCATGGGACATCCTTGAGGTAGCTAGTAACATGACCAAAAGTCAAGTCAATAAAAAGATAAGAAAAAATAGCCAAAACATAATAGTCATTTTAATTGTATTGCCAATGTTTGTTTGCCGAAGATTAATTGTTTGACGATTTGACAGTTTTGATGGTTTGATGGTTTGACGAGGCCTAAGGTTAGGAAGGACACATCCTGAAAAGGCAAATGATATTTTGACGAGGTCCAAATCCAAGAAGGACACATCTTGAAGAGGACCAAAAAGTGACAAGATTTGACATTTTGACTAATGCTTTGGCAAGCTGACTAATGTTGACTGTATGATTGATTAGCTTATGTTGTCTGATTTTGACCAATTTTGACGTTGACATTTTGAATGACTGTCTTGTGTCAAGATTTTGACGGTGCTTTATTGACTGATGCGACCATGTTCGACTTATCTAAAAGGACTGAACTAAATGTCTCGGGGATTCAAAGATGAATCTTGCCTACGTAGCAAATGCGCAGAGACAATGTAGTTCAGACGTAGACAAAGATTGACTGAATGGACTGATAAGATAGACATTGACTCTATTTTTTTGGGATTTTGACAATGATTTGGATGTTTTTGCATTTTCTTAGGACATTTTTCAATTTTTAGGTCTTTTTTTAGGACTTTATATGATTTTTAGGATTTTATTCAAGACTTTTTCAGATTTTTAAGATTTTTTCAAGACTTTTTCGAATTTTTAGGTCTTTTTTCAAGACTTTTTCAGTTTTTTAAGATTTTTATGACTTTTTGATGTTTGGACAATTGTGACAAATGCATGTGGATGATGTCGACACACATGAATCCAAGGACAACCATGATTTTGCTGCTAGTCAAGATGAATACCGATTGACAGGTGACGATGACAACGACAATGTTATTTGACATGGGAAGGACACATCCTGAAACAACGTGAGGATGACAAGAGGATAAAAGTCTGCAGCAGGGCCAGGGAGAAAGTCAAGGAATTTTTTGGATGATGCACCAAGTTTTCCATATTGTTGCACTTGGAATGACTTGATGGGATGATGAGGGATCCTTAGACCATTGACAAGGGAAACCAAGATGGGTGATAGGTATAAAAGGAAGATGGATGGTTTGGACTAGGAGAATATCATATGGTCTCTGAGGATGATGATGCCTGAGGCTATGTTGCCTAATTCTTGACTTGATCCATTTTGTTTTGGGATCCATTTTAGCTTCATTTGTCCACTTGACTTTTTGTCTGATTTGATGGCCTTTGATGTTTGATTTTGTATTTTGTAAGACTGTTGTTGGTTCCGAATGGAAGGTTGATTCATGATGGAATGATGATTTGGGGTGTGGAGGGAAGAGGTTTTGGCAACAATCTTATGACAAGGACTACTCATGACTACCATTTTGATGTTTGTATCAGATAAAGTTTCCCCCAATATTGAGGAGGGACCACTAACATCGTTAGATTTTCTGACTGAGGAGTAGCCAAGACCTTGATGTTTGTAATTTGTCTGAACTTGAACGGGTTCCAAAATTCCTTGCTCGTGTAGGCCTAATCCTTTTCCCTGATAATGCATGTTCTGACAAATTTTGTTGGCGATGGGATACTTGTTATTTTTGAAGCAAGATGCTAACCCATCATTATTTAGTCGAAAACCTTTACTCTGAATTTTCTCATCTATAAGAAAGCCTACTCTGACAAAGACATATGATCCTAATTGATAGGATGTTGTAGCTTCACTGACATTTTGTACAAATTTTTGACTGACATCTTCAGTTTGATTCTCTAACATATCAGATTCTGATGATTCTGTTGGTGCTTCAAAGTTGATATCAAAACCATCTGCATGGTCATTGTCATAGAGCCCACTGAATTCAGTTATAGCTAGATCATTTGCAATTATGTCCATGCTAGGAGACTCTTGTTCTAGTGGTATATCATCTATGTGTCCCATGGAGGCAAGTGTCTCATTTCTGGTAGTGTCAATGTTGGAAGCTTGGAGAGGGTTATCTTCAAGTTTTTCATCATGAAGGGCATATAGGTCAAGGAGTGGATCATTTTGGATTTCTTGATCAAAGGTAGTGTCTTGATCAAAGATGGGTGCATTTTGAATTTCATGATTGGAAATAGGGTCATCTTGAATGACATGGTTGTGGATGGACTCTTGAGCAAGGATAGGTGTATTTGGTATGCCATGATTGTCTAGGAGGAATTCTTGGATAGATTTAAAGATAGGGTCATGAGATGGACTACTTTGATCTTGGCAAGACGGTGATGTTATGATGTCATGATTTGGATTTTTCATTTGACATGTATCCTCAAGTTTATGAAATGGTATGGGACTTTGGAGACCATGACTAGATGTGTTTTCATGAAAATATGGATTTTCTTGGAATGGATTGGGTTGTAATGGACTAGGATATGACATGCAGGTTTGGATAGGATTAGTGGATGAAGGACTAGGATGAGATGAAGGATTAGAATAGGACATGGATGCATGACAAGGATATGACGTGGATGGAGGATTAGAATATGATGTGAATGAAGGACTCGGATATGATGCAAATGAAGGAATAGGATATGATTTGGATAGTTGGTTTGGATTGATGGATGGTTGATTTCCCTTGTGAAAGTTAGGGTGGGTATGACCAATGGAAGTTTGTTGTGACTTAGTACCATGGATGGTGTTAGGGGAATCTTGATAGTAGATGGATAGAGGACTAGGACTCATGGATTGTTGGTAAGATGGATAGATGGATGGAAGGCTAGGGGTTGTAAATTTGGACTTTGATTGGAGGTATAGTGTTTTGAATTCCCTAGCAAGTTGTGCTTGACCCTTATTATTGAATTGGCATTCAATTTGACTAGCAAGCATGTCATAGTGACTTGAAGACATGATGGTGGATGGCATGAGGCTATGCTTTATGCAAAGTGCCAATGCAAAGTGATAAAAGAGGATGCCTTATTGCAAATGATTTCTAGGAAAGGTTTTCTAACCACTCAAAGTTTGGCCAATGTATCGATTTGGATTGTCAAAGGACTGATTTGAAGGACAAGATGATAAAATGACAAGGTGAGATTTCCACACTAGACTTATGAGTTGGAAATAGCTCACCAAAGGATAATGACTAAGGACTGATTTGATTGACTTGGTCCAATGACAATGTATTTTTGAGACAATGGTTTGACAAAGAAAGGAAAGTTTTCCTATCCCAAAGGTGTGCAATTGAGGACTTTAGAATTTGCCTATGATGATGATGATGATGACAAATTGCAAGCTAGATGAAAAATAAAATGCAATAATGGATGACTTGGACAAGTTGCTTTGCTGATTTTTGACAGAGACCACTGGAAAAAGATGCCAGTAAAAATGTTTGCAAAAGTTTGGCCTCTGGTTTTTTTGGCAGAATTAATGTTTTCCTGAATGACAGGCAAATGCGACGTTTTAGGTCACAGATGCGGTTCAGTGACAAATGTGTTGTAGGATTTTGACTTGTTCTGCATTTTGGCAATTGCGGCCTTTGGATCTTCAAATGCGGTCTGACAGGTCTATGCCAGTTTTGGAAGAGCAAATGCGACTCAGGATTAAGCGATTGTGGTTCAGAATGTCAAATGCGGTTTGGCAGTGGACTGTGGATTATGCTGGAAAATGCGACTCAAGAATGGTCAATTGCGGTTCACTAGAGCAAATGCGGCTCAGTACAAGACAAATGTGACTCGAAAAATCAATTGCGGCTCAGGATAAAGCAAATGTGAATTGTAAGAGAAATTACGACTCAGGATACAACAAATGCGTTTTGACAAAGCAATTGCATTGCAGGAATTAAATTCTGGAAAACAAAAAATTGTTTGGCCGATTTGACAAGTTTTTTATCCAGATTTGTTGATGTTTAGTTGTTTGAAGTTTGTTTGAAGATGTTTTGAAAATAGTTGACAAACACATAGAGATTAAATTACTTCAAACAGACTCACTCTTAATGGTCAAAGGGTCATTGTCGCAATCATAGCCCACATCTTAAAATCACGTCGACTCACACAGCCTTGTCACCCCTTAGAGGGCGCCCGTGTTTTTGTCTTTTCCAGGTGCGTACTCAAGGTGACGGAAGTGGATACTGAATCCCCTGAGTAAACAATCTGTGGTAATTATATGGTGAGTGTCTTGGGGGGAGATTATTCCTTCCCCTTGCATCGTGATTGAAAGGATGTCTGGTTACTGATACGGCTGACTACTACACTAGGTTCTTAGTAAGTCTTTCCATTCAGTGTGACAATGGATATACTCCCTCGAGAGACCTCCCAAACTTTAGAACAAAGGCTTTGGGGATGGTTATCCTATCAACTACTGTCAATTTGAATTTTCATCAACAACTTGCTTTTGATTATAGTGGGTTGGAAACCTTGGCTTTAGGTGTTCCCACTTAGGTCGTTCTCGTAGGGTGAGTACTTTTTCCCACTACGACAGGCCTTCTAAAGGTTGTAATAAAGCAGTAAATGCATAAAGAAAAAGGGTAAGGTTGGCTTTTTGATCACCCAGTAAAGGGGAGAGCATATACCTATTACCCCACAAACACAGCAAGAAGGTATTCAATTTTAAGCTCAAATAAAGATTATCTATTCTAGGTGAAGATGTTGCTTCACAAAATCATGGTGTTCATTTTTAACCAACAAAAAATAGATGTGGTGACTATCCTAGATTGATAAATTCCAATTAATGTTGCCTATCCTAGGATTGATAGATTTCCAATTAATGTGTCTATCCTAGGGTTGGTTCTTTTTAATCCAGAAAAAAAAAAGAACATAAAAATTAATCAATTTCTGGCCGCGGATGCGTCGGATCCAAATTACAAATTTTTCAACAAAAAATGAAGATTTACCAGTCAAATGCGGTGCACTCTAGCAGATGTGGCTCATCAGGTCAAATGTAGCTTTCGGGTTGTCAGATGAAGCTTTCGAAAAATCGACTACAGATTGACAGGTCAAATGCGGCTTTCAAAAAATCGACTACGAATTGTCAGGTCAAATGCGACTTTCTGGTTGTCAAATGTGACTCGGCTGTGCAAATGTGTCATTTGGATGGGCAGATGTGGCTCAGAATGTCAAATGCGTCGCAGGAACTGTCAGATGTGTCGTTTCATACACCTGCAAAAAAAATCCAAAAATTCTAAACCCTAACCTGCAAAAAAATGACGAAAAATCCAAAAAATGACGAAAAAAATCCGTACTATAACCTACAAAAATGTGTTAAATTGTCGGGTTCACCAATGTAATGATCTAAAATAATATTAGGCAAACATTAGATCTAGGGTTAGAACATGCATGCAATAATAATATCAAATCAATCAATAAAATGCAAAGGAGGAAATAAAGAGAAAAGGAATGAGACTAGAATAGTCTCACCCATTTCTCTCGTCCATGGCTCACTTCTATTGAACCTCCTCTACTTGCTGCAATATAATGGATGCCCTTAGCCTTGTGATGAGCAAACTAAACTTATGACATGACCTAGCAAGTGTTGAAGGATTTAATCTAAAATGCAAGAGGATATAAATCTACATGGAAAATGAGAAAATCTGCAAAAGACAATGTTAGATGATATGCTATGTAAAATGATATGAGAGAAAGAGAGATAGATAATATTCAAGAGGGGAAAAAAAAGAAAAAGGATCCCAAAATGAAGACAAAATTGACATTTTATAGAAAATGCAATTTTGTATGAACGGATGAGATTAAAAATTGACAAATGACCTAGAATCTGTGGACAAGATTCAATATGACAACCCACAATTAGGGTTAGGGCAACATTAGGTCAAATTCGAAATGAATGGACAAGATTGATTTTAAGAAAAATCAAATCAATGGCTGACAATGCATGTAACAAAAGATTCTGGGTACGAAAAAGGGAGTCGTTGGAGAATTAAATAATTTATTTAAAATTATTTAAATCAAGAGAGAATGTTGACTTTTTAAATTAAAAACTATTTTAATTCAAAAAGGGTGGGGTCATGTGACAGTAAATAATTTAAATTAAATTATTTACAAAAGAAGGGGATTTTAAATAAGACAATAAATTTATTTAAAATGAGCACAATAAAAGAGGGGGAATTAAATAATAAAATTATTTAATTTATGTGTTGGGACTATTTTAAATAAATGATTTTATTTAAAATAAGGGGAATGTGAAGGTGGCCATAATTAAATAAATTAAAGAATTTATTTGATTATAAGAGGACTTTTAATTAGAGACATATTAAATAAATAAAGTTATTTATTTAATAATCAAGAAGATATAGTGGATAAAGATAATTAAATAAATTAATAAATTTATTTAATTATAGGAAGACTTTAGACAATTAGTGACGTAATTAAATAAATAAATAAAGTTTATTTATTTAATAATCATGAAAAATAACAAGATATGAATTAATTAAATGATCATGAATTATTTAATTAATAGTCGAATGTGGACCAAAGACATAATTAAATGTTATAATTATGCTAGGAAGAAAAAGATTAAAATAGAGCTTGCAAGCCTAGGTAATTTTTATGTGTCTACAACTTACTTTCACTTCATTCAAGAACTTGTCCAAAATGGAGAAATTTCTCTTGACTTTTGTGGATCACGAGATCAACTAGCAAACATATTTACAAAACCATTGGGAAAGAATGCTTTTGAATTTCAAAGAAAACACTTGGGGATTGTTAGTGTTGATAATTGTAACAGTTGAGATTAGGATGGGGTGTTAGAGTTAATTCATCTGTATGTAGCTGGTTGGTAAAGTAGGTTTATGCATTAACTTCGAAAGACTCCAGACAACTCCATATTAGATTTAGTTGCTTCTAGAAGGCTGTAAAAGCCCTAAATATTGTATTGGAATGCTTTGAACATAATGAATATAGATGAATATATGTTTTTCCTCCATGCTCTATTTTTTACTCTATTTTTCATTTTTATTCATTTTCCTCTACTTGTTGAAAAATATGTCGAGTTCATCAGAATCACGTGAAAGTTGCCCGAGCACAATAGTAAGAGACAAAAATTGTGAGTTACAAGCAGTTGTGGAGTAAGTCAAGTCTGAAGATAAAGAAATTCAGTATAGAGGTCTAATTTATCTCGGAAGAGGGTACTATTTCGAAGAGGATGTGAGCGTCATCACCCACACAACAAGTGTGCCTCTCTTGGTCGATATTATGAAAATGGAAGTTTACCCAGATTTTCAACATCTTGTTACTCGAATATTACACCATCTTTGTAGAAATGGCATTCATGTTTTGATCAATGGCGGACTAGTGCTAGAGTTTGTGAAGCTTTTGTCCTCATCGAACAAGCTTGTGAATACGCAAACAGTTCACACTCTGTGAATGGTGGGACGTCTACACTCAGTGGAGTGCATGGCTGATATAGTTGTGGATGATCTGGTACCTCACTTGCCCGTCCTATCAATTTTGTCGAGTGCGCATAACATGGATATAGAAATGAGGGCAGTGGTTGGTATTGGGCATATAATTGATGGCGATCCGGGTCCAACATTTCTAGAGTTCCTTGTATCTAGGCAAACGGTCCTGCAAAGAAAAAAGTTGTTATGGCTCTCTGTAATGTAATTTGTGGTGTAAGCGAAGAGCGTATACACTATTTTGTTGAAGGAGGTTGTGTGAAGCTCCTCTGTGATCTTCTTTCATCTTCAGAGCTTAGGGTTGTACTAAATTGTCTATGTTCCTTGCAGAGACTGGTGGATCTCACAATTGGCAACAATAAATACACCCATATCTTCCAGAATACTAGTATCGTGGATCAAATTTTTAAATTCAAGGCAATAAAGGGTACTGTGATGGATGAAGTTTACACACATGGAGTGACATTTGTTGGTACATATATCCTAGGCCTTCATGGAACTTTAACAGTTTCACTTCCCAAAATGAAGCTTGGCGTTGCTTTTTCAAGATATGGAAAATATGCAAGTCTGGCCATTGGGACTTTTCTTAGACATTGAATTCAATGCAATCGAAAAATTGCACTATTAAGATTTTTTTAAATTTAATTCAAGGGTTCAATAGGAATTATTATGAATGATTACTTAATTTTCATTAAATTTTATTTCAAGATGGGTGATCTCTAGATAGTCTCAATGCTCATTTCTGTAAGTTTGGTCATTGAGACTTTGCTTACACATTCAATTCAATGCAATCTAAAAATTGGAATATTAAGCTTCTTTAAAATTCAATTAAATTGAGATTTGTCAAAGATATCTTATTTTTCCTTTTTGTCAATAGAAACCATCTTACAAATTTGAGTAATTGATATTATTTGGGTAAAATTTATTGATTTACATTTTATGAGTAGTAGTTGAATTCAATGCAGTCTAAAAATTAAATCTTAAGCTCTTTTAAAACTCAATTAAATTGAGATTTGTTGTATTTTTCTTTTGTCAATAGAAACCATCTTACAAATTTGAGTAATTGATTACATTATTTCGATAAAAATTATTGATATATATTTTTATGAGTAGTAGTTCAAACACATTCTTCTTTTTTGAACATGAAATATTTACTTAGCTTTCATTAAATTTTCTTTGGAGATGGGTGATATCTAGATAGTTCAATGATGGTCACTTTATTTAATATCACCTAAATGCAATGAATGCTAAGTAGGTCATTCATTCTCACATGAAAGATGGATTTGTATAAACCATTTCACATAAAATATAGATTAATAAATTTAACTAAAAACTACACAATTGAATTTTAATTAATAAATAAAATTGCTATATTGAAAAAATACTTCCCTGTACTTTACATAATCCTGACTAAAATTCTCAAACAAACAATTCTTAAATAAAAAAAATTGTGAAACAAGGTTATACAGATATTCAATTTGTGAAGTGATATTTAAGTTTCTCTAACTACTGTGATCCAACTAACTCAGAGGATAATGATATTCTTTTTATCATGGAATTTAGAACATATACATTCATAAAAAATGTAACACGACTATTGAGAAGTCGTCAAGGAGATTCTATGTCATGTAGCATATATTTGGTTGTTATATTTTCATTCACCACACAGATAATTTCTCATGAAGTAAATTATTAGTTTAAAACTAGAAGCTACTTTCATAGCTACACACTTTATTAGTTTAATGTTGATAATAGGTTATCACTATAGATGCAATATTTATTCATTCTAAGGATAAAGTGTGATTTTAGACATTTTTAATGTTATCTAAGTTAGAGGATTTAAATTTTGATAATATAAAAGATTTAGTCTCATGAGTATATAAGTTTATAATATTAATAAGTTTTGGAAAAAGTTATGTACAAGTTTTAGTTGAAATTATATATTATAGAATTTTAAGGGAAATTATTTTGAGTGTATATTGTAAATATATTTTAATTTATTTAATTTTACATATTTGGTGAATTGTCTAATTTTAAAAATATTAAATTTAATAAACAAATATTAGTCTAAACTAATCACTATTTCATTGGCTCGCATTAAAAAATATAAAATAGAACAACTAAGCACACGTCCTTATACAAACTTGACTAGGTTTGTCAGCAACAATTAGATACCAATGAGAATCACTCCAAAGACATGTTTGAGCATAGATCATCTAAAGCTACACCTCTGCACCATACACTAGTACTTTAAGATTTATGTATTTGTATTACATGTGTGGTGTGATTTCAACCATGTGTACATCATTATGTAGGGCTTGTCTTGTAATCAACACACTTCAAGATCTTCTCTTCTTCTCTTGAAACCAATCCATGTTGTGATTTTTAGATAAACTAATTTCCAACAATAGATCACAAGATAAAGGCATGATAGATTCTAAAGCTCAAATCAATGCAAGACTAGGTTACACTAGATGAAGTAGGTCGCGTGATGTGACCTATCCTTGACTAGGCAATACAATGTGGCCCCATCTATATCAATTCAAATCTCATTAGAGTTCTATCATGGTTTTTTTTATCATAGCTAGATTATGCAAGCTATTAATGGACCAATCTACACCCTTAAGTGGTAATTAAGATACTAAATCCAAACATAAGATAGCGTCACATAAAAAATAAGTGCTTATCCATAAAACATTGAAAAGGGTAGTAATAAAAGGTTTAGATTTTTTTTTTATGTTCACTAGTCCTTCCTCATGTTGTCTAGGATCTAAGGTTGGAAGGAAATATCAGTATCTTTTGAAACATAGAAAAATTAGGTACACCAAAATGAGAACGATGATGCACGTATTTCAATAGTTTCATTCTAGATGTGTGTTACAAAGTGCAAATGATGAACAATAATCAAATCTAACCCAAAAAACAAGATAAAGGTAGATCTGGAAAGGGTAAAATGTTGTGTACCTGTCACCAAAAATGCTTTTTCAAACCTCACTGATGACTCATTCACCCTATGGCGAATGGGTCCTTACTAAGGCTCTTGGAAAATGCTTTTTGGGTTCTCTTCTACTAGGTTTGGACTCCCAAATTCTAGTTGTTCACTATCAGAAAGTCAAAAACAAAAAATGTAGCTTAGTTTCCTTGATTTGATAATTTTTTTTACAACTTTGCAACTTTCTTCATTTTTTTCTCTCCAAATGATCTTCAACCTAAAATTTTCAACCACACATCAACGAGATAAAAATGTTGTTTGTTAGGGAATGGGTGTTTTCCTTGGTCAAACCATGTTTTGGTAATTAAACCTTGAAATAAAATGTGTAGTAACGAAAAATGTATCCTTTTCCTTACTTGATTTGGGAATAATTGTCATTGAATTAACTTAATTGTGTCTTGGAGTGGTTTTGTAATGTGTTTTACACATTCACATCAGTCTAAGGCCCTGATTTGTTTAAAATATACCTTAATTTGTCTTTTGCAAAAGTGTTGTAACACACTTTTACACTTTTCTAAGGTTTATTCAATTAATTAAGCCTAATGGGTCCCTTTTAATGAAATGTACCTAATGTGTACCCTATTTATGGTTTTGTAAAGATTTGTAACACACTTTCACACTTATCTAGGGTTCTCTTAGCTAACTATGGTTGATTGGAGTTAATTATCCCCTTTAATTCAAACTTAAGCCTTATTTGTGACACCTCTCCAAGATCTATCCCAACACCCACAATTTAAATTATATAACATTTAATTGGGAATAATAAAGGTCCTAGAAATTGGTGCTAGAACCCATTCACCTTAGGTGGTGAATGGGTCCTCCCTCTATAAGACCCCCCTTTATCAGTAGATTCTAAATGGATTTTTAGTGTTCTTTCATCTCCTGAAGGTTAGAACTTGGAAAATAGTGCCATGACCCATTCGCCCTAGGTGGTGAATGAGTCCTCCCTTAATGAGGACACCCTTTTTGAATTTTATTGTGGTGGTAATTTGATAATTTTTATCTATAGATCTAGTGTCAGCTTGATTTGTTTGAATTTTGGGGTTAATCTCTTGATTTAGTATAAATAAGGGGTTAATTCACATTGTTTCTCCTAGCACTTTTATGAGACATCCTAGCAACTTCAAGAGATAATCATAGAGCACTTCAAGAGAATTTTCAAAGGAATTTTAAGGCAGATTATCAAGTGTTTATTATAGCAATTCAAGATCATTCCATCATGTCTAGGGTTTAGTGCATTCATGCATGTTGTTGAGCTAAGAAAGTTGATGTAGCATTGAATATCTATTGCAAGCATTATTCACATATTATTCAAATATCAAAGATCTACATTATTCATGGCCACTACATGTTAGATTGCAGATTTATCTTCTAATACATCTTACAACCTGTATCTACATTACATCATTTCATGTTCATGCTTCAATTACATCATTTCATCATTTGGTTTAACTACCTAAAATTGGTTTGACTTAGGCAAACCCCTATTCACTAACAATCAAAAAGTTTTTATTCCCTTGAGTGTATGTTTGTAGATTTATAGGTTGAAGATCAAGTGGAGAAGAAGTTTAGAGAAAAATCATAAAATTTGTCAAGTTGCAAATTTGACCTTCAAAGTGCAAGAATGAAGAATTGAAGCTACACAATTAAGTATAGGTTTTCGTGAGCTAACAACCGCAAATCTAAGAGTGTGGACATCAAGGAAAATAACCTAGATCTCAGTTTTGGAAATCCTAAGGACCCATTCACCACTAAAGGCGAATGAGTCCTTTGTGCCCTACAAAAAGGCTTCCTCTAGCAAGGTACATACCTCTTTGAGCTCTAAAACCTCCCTTTATTGTTTCTATAACAGTTAGATTCAATTTCTGATTATTATTTATATCTTTTGGCCCTCATAATTGCATAAATTATAATGATTTTTTGGTGAAAATTCTAGTGATTTATCTAGGTCTTGATAAGCCCTAATTATTCACCATCAATCATTTTGGTGAACGTGACATATTGATCATTGCAATTTTCTGATTTTGAAGTCTTTCATTGCATCCTAGGGTTAGATCTTGCATTAATTTAAATCTCACTTGCATTGAATTGAGATCTCATTTACGGTTTCTTGCATTGCATTTAAAATTGCATCTCATTTAGGGTTTAGATTTTTATTGTTTTACATCTTTCTAAATATGATAAATACAAAAAAAAATCAATCATTGTGCATCTCATTTAACTTTTAGTTATTTGTATTTGAAAATAAAAAAAAATTGCATTTCAACATAGGTCCTTGCATTCATCTTTTCATTGCATTTTCACATTGCAATTTTGGAAAATTTGAAATTGAAACTCACTGTCTCAGACCTGGAGCTGAAAGACATTACTAAAAGCTTGCAAATCATTAAAAAATAGTTCAAAAATACCTAACGAGGACCCATTTGTCCTTACTGGCAAATGGGCACCTGATCGGGTCAAACCTGCATCTTCTAGCATCTAAAAAAGCATTAAAAATCACCCTAAAACCCACATAATTATCTCAAAAAAACTTAAAAAGGACCCATTCACCCTTACTGGTGAATGAGTCCCTGTTAGCTACAAATCTACATTTTTTCGAAGTTAAAATCTTAGTTTTACTCTTCTATTTGGTGTTGTTACTTTCTTGTTTGAGTTTCTTGAATTGTCATTCCATCAAAATCATTACATTTCTAGCTTAAATTGCTTCATTTCAATGCATTGTTAAAAAATCAAATTTACATTCAATCATTCCATTTTCAGCTTATTTCATTATGTAATCAGTCAATTGCATTGCTTAGAATCTGAAAATTGTATTTCATTCTAGGTTGTTGCATTACATCTTTGCCATTTTAAGGTTTCCACACTAGGTTTGTAAAACTTGCATGAGCTTTACAACTTGGTGTCCTATTTGCAATACTATTATAAGACGTAGTTCGAGGCTCATGTCATCCTGCGATATCTCACTCACCATGGATCTTGGGTTTTCTAACTCTCTTTCTAATAGTGTTGAGAATCAACCCTCCATGTCTCATAGTTTACATACTTCATTACCCAAGACTTCACTTCCTACAATCAATGTGCATGATGTTATTGACAAGCTAGATGAACAACTAGAAAACTTACAAGGCCATATCCTTAGTGAATGCATAGAAATTAGCATAGTTTCCAATATACAAAATCTAAGGAAAGTGCTTGTTTAATAATAGTTATATATGAGCGGAGAAGACATTGAATTCGATCAGTGAATTTGTACTTTATTTTTCCAGTCAAATAATAATAAAGTTTTGATTCAACATTATTTTTCGTCAATATTATTGAGCAGATCTATTTTTTTCATTTATTTTTATTTTCTGAATGTGATGCTTATTCAATCTGAAATTATCAGAATAGTATAGAAGCATAAGTTTCAAAATCTTCAAGAAGCAAACAAGAATCACTCAAATACATGCCAATTGCACAGCCATGATTAGCCCATCCAACATCCCTCTCTTTCTAGGATTGTAATTTAAAAGTTTATTAGTGCGTATAACAAGCTATATAACTGTGTACCCTTAGAATATTTTGAAGTCGTCAAATAGACTTTTAAATGTCACATGCACATCAAAATTATTTAACTTGAGTAAGAAAGTAGATTTCTTCATCAAAATGTTTTACTCTTCCATAATTGAAACACAATTTTACCTTTTCTTTACTCACAATTTGTTTGGTATTGTTGTCTATACAAATAAAATCTCTTCCATCATAAGTTGTATATGTAGAAAAATGCTTATTGTGATGAGTCATATGGTAGGAGTGACTTGAATCATTATTCCAAAGATTATCATTACTTGTGTTAGTATAAATACATAAAACATCATTATTACCCTAATTGGAAGACTTTTGTGGACGAATCTAAACTTTTTTCTTGTGTTTTGTACTCCGCATTTCTCTATTTCCATAGTTCTAACACTTTACTCTACTTTTCCCCAGAGTTTTATAATTTCATTTAGGCTTTGATCCATCTTTCTCCTCATTCTCTTTAGACCTTCCCCGTACATGCAAACCATCTTTTGAGCCTTCATTCATAGATTTCCTTCTCATCTCATCTAAAAAAAGTAGCAATAAACATCCATTTTTGGCTTTGCATCACTACCACTAATGAAAAAATTTAAATTTTTCTATTGGGTAAATATGAAATTAATAAGATGCATTTATATTCTTCTTCCAACCTAACATCTATAGAAGCAATTGGACTTAAAATCAAATTAAACATATTAAATGGTCTACAATAGAATTACCATATTTTATTTTTAATGAATAAAACCATTTTACTTGTTAGAAATACTTTTAGTTTGATCGATATCACCCTTCCTCTTGCACAACTTGAATGTGGTGGTCTCCTTGAAAACATTCAAGAGAAAAAGACTTGTAAGACACAATTGAATGATTTGTCATGTCTTCTTGTGTAGTTTCAATTAATCTACATTGAACACATCCAATGGCTTCTTTTCTTTTAAAACATAAAGCCATTGAGATAGTATTGGTGAATAATAATGTTTCCCCTATTATAATAAATAACATAGTCATGTGAACGTTAATGGGTGAATAATCACTCTTGTAAGAACATTTAAGACACTATGATTAGCATATTTCCCAAATGTTGGCACTAGGATTGGAATATACCCACCAAGAACATGAGTAGAAATGGTGTACGTAAGGCATTAGGTCTCTAGTGGTGATGGAAATGTAAATAATGCATGGATATACAACTATGGGGAAAGGGTCCAAGATAATTCATAAAATTGAAATAGAAGGCAAAAAGTGATTGAAACATGAAAAGTTTCCAATATATGGTAATAGTAGGCATAATATGTAAAAGAGGCATGATGGTCCCAATATAAAGGTATTATAATGAAGTAGTGACATATAGAATAGGTGAAGTTATAAATTCTAGCAATGCAAATTTTAAATGTGTGGTAGCAAGAACACATGAGGAGTGAAGGTAAAGACATGATCCCCCCAAAGTGTAAGGAAATGAAAGTATAAGATATGGGGAGAAGGCATGTTTCCCCTAGTATAAAGATATGAAAAATTATTCTCTGTGTAAATGAGAAAATAATGATTCTCCCCTCAAAGTAAAAGCAACTGAAGGAGTGTGGCATGAAAATGAAGTACCAAGATGTAAAACTCAAGAAGCGTGATATAACAAGGTAAATGAAAGAAGAAATTTTTGATAGTAAAATGTTTCAAAATAGGATAAATATTTAAAGCTCTAAGAAGCAAGATATATTGATGCAAGACCAAATTATAGTCTCTAATAGGCATAATATTTAATCTCAATAACTATAGAATGATGTAGGTGATCAATAGCTAAGTGCTAGCAAGTAGGATGCAGTAATATTATCTATCAGTAAGTAAATTTTAAGAAAAATATAAGATCAATGAAAAATTCTAATAATTATGCTAAAATAATGCAAGGTCAATAAGTAAGATCTAAGAAGCATGATATAGCAATATAATACAACTATTCCATCAAAATATTTATGTAATATGCCATCACATTTTTGAGGCATTTCTAGAAACCGATCACTTTCCTTGTCTTTGCTCCATTCGTCCTTTTGCCTGTGTGGGCTGCCTTGCTAAACCTCTATAGCTAGCACCCCATGCATCCCTAAACCACTTGATGCTTTTGTTGCTCTTTATTTTCCTAAACTCTTTTGGTATTCCTAGCTGCTCTACTTTGCTAACTGTTGTATACGTGCCTATACTTATCATTAAATTTTATATATATATATATATATATATATATATATATATATATATATATATATATATAAACCTATAAACTTTGCTCTTATTGCTTTCTTTTAAGTGAATTTTCTGTAGATAGATATACGTGAGGAAAATAGTTATATTTTTTTTTTAGTATTTCTGGATGAATAAATAAATGAAATATATATATGAGATGTATATATATACATATCTTTATTTATTTCAAATATATTTATTGGAAGTTTATTTGAGTTAGAATGCATAGCTAGTTTATACATTATAAATTCTTTTAAACTTTATTGTTTCAATTAAATCTATCTTATGATTAGACTCACTTGATACCTCAATAATGTTCCTTACTTGCTAATCATTGAATTTTATATTTTATAAGTTTATTAAAATAATTTGTCTCTATAAAGTTGAAAACTTCAATGTTTACTCACTTTTGTTCATAGGTGTTGATTTATATATATAGGCGTATATTATAAATATTAAATATCTATTTGGTAGTGAATACGTAGACTTATTTTTTAAATGTAAGAAATAAGTAGTGGAGTTAATGGTATTTGATTGTATATCTTTGAAATACGTTAATATATAGTTTTATTAATTATTTAAATGGTTCTATAATGGCGTACAAATAAAAAGGTGGCAAATACTTAGAATTACTTTAAATGTATTACTTGTGATGCGTCAATGAAATTGAAGGTTGACTTAGGTGGTTCCAAGTTGATGTGTTGAGTTACTTATACAACATGTTTATACAATTTCTTTAATTATGTTAGTGACTTCATAATGATCGATTTAATAAAATGTAATTAATTATTTATTATCCTTTATGGTTAATACATTGAAGGTGTTCATGTCTTTTAAAACCTGATTCTTGATGATTTCATTTTGATGTGTCTTTCTTTTTATGTGATTTGATTTAAGGAGAGTTTATTTATTGATTTCATGTTGAGATCTATCAGGAACCCATTTGATGTTGTTTGTCTTCTCATCTTTATGTTGAGTTCATGGGTAGATTCTTTTAATTGACTTCTAGAGGCAAGGGGGAGTACTTGTTACTTGATATTTTCTTTTATGTTTTCTTGAGCAACAACTATTCATTTTTGGTTGAGATTATGGGGTGTTAACTTGTTCCTTTGCAATGTTGTGTTATGGTATGTGTGCGAGAAGGTTCATGCCTCGCACGTGGTTGTAATCTTTATGTCTTGGTTTTATGAGTGTAATGGTACACCCCTATTCCTTGTACTGTGTTGTTGTTAGTAAGGGGAGTGGCTCTCAATGGGGGTCGGCGCACAAAGTGGCGTACGATAACTCATTGAGATTTTTCATAATCAATGATAACCTAACAATTAATTAGGGGTATGGGTAGCATCTCATATTAATTCAGATAATTTAGCCCCACTCATGGCTCAAGTGCTCATTTGGGATTGGGGTGAGAGGGAAGGCCTGGAATGGCAAAGATCAACTACCTTGTCCCTTTGAAAGGTATGTTGATCCTACATGAGTGAGAATGGGGGTTGGGGATCGGTTGAGGTTGCCAAGGTTTAACCAGGTAGGGGGGCCGGTAACTTATGAAGATCCGCATTGGGTAACCCATGTCAAGCTTATGTGATAACACTCCTTCCTTTAGCAACCATGGTTGTTGTTGTTTCCCTTTGTCATTCTTGTGTCTCTAGAAGCAGAGGTTCCTTTTATTTATCTTATGTGTTGTTTGTATGTGTTTATGGTTGTTTTGTGTCAATTTTGTGTTAGTCTTGTCTGCTTGACCTTTGTTGGTTGTGGGTCCTTCTTGTTATCTCCTAGCACAAGGGGTGGGTCTTTGGGTCCACATGATCAGGTGGAACATGCTATTCACCCCATTGGGTTCCCAGGTTGTGTTCATGATGCAAGAAGTGGAAGCGGATGTTGAGATTCTAGGGCTTCTCATGATTGAAGACTGCTCTATGCTTGTACTCTATTCTTCATTGTTGTATTATTATTGCACTCGATGTAATATTCTTGTTGATATAAGGGAAGAATTATGTTATGTACTATTGTATCTTTGATGTGTTGTATCTGTGGAAATATACTCCACAAATGTAATATTGAGCTATTCATGGTGATGTAATAAAATGGTGTATGTACTCTTGTCATCTCCATGGATTATGGATGGTTGTATGTTTATCATTATGTTATCTTGTGCAATGTATGTTTCTATCCTGTTATTACTTGGCATTTATTTATAATGATGTTATTTGGTTGGGATCATTTTCGAGTAATGCAACCATGTAACCCCATGGGACTAATTAGGTATCTTTATATAATAAAAAAAATGTTGTATGATTAATTGGTTGTTGGTTATTACATAGTGGCTATCCTTTAAAAAAAAATTGTGTTGTAAATCATTGTCGTTAGTTGTCCTTTGGGGTTGCGTGGCAGGGCGTTACACACCACACCTAGTGTTGATGCTAAATTATCACTTCTAAAGTGAGATTGTGCTATGATAAAGGAATACTATCTTTTGATGAAGAATAACACAGGGGATTTGATTTCTCTTCTTAAGGGAATAATGATGGTTTGGTGCAAGTGGGTGTACCACACTAAGTATAACCACATTTATTTGAGGTTTTTTCTTTATAATTCACGTGCGTCTTTATGCTTTCACATTTTTCATACATGTCTACCAAATTAGTTGCAACTACATTTGGAAAAATTATCTATCATTTATGCTTTGATGAATGTCCATACACTACTTCAAATCTCCCATATGACATAAGAGAATCACTTTCCAAATTAAAGAATACCAATATCATAACCTCTACACTACAACCTCTAGCCATCCATGGCTCCAATTCTCTAGATCATTCACTCTAGGGAAATTACACTTAATTAGTCAGGTCCATTCACTAGAACATTATAGATTAATTTCAACAAATCTATTTTGTTAATATCCTACAATTAGGTCATTCCATGAGAACAATTTTTTTTGAGGCATTCTATCAAACCATTCATGTACCTTTTCTATGCTTCAATATTTCACATATCCTACAATCATAGCATTTTGTCAAAAAATTCTTAGAGATGTTTTATCAAATATTTCATGTGTTGTCTATGCTTCCACAATTTTGAATACATGTCTACTAGGGCAATTACAACTTTAATATTTGACAAAATTTCTCTATCCTTTATCATGTGATGGATGTCTATATATTGTTCCAAAGCTCTTGGTTTGGTATAAGCTAGAGGGATGTTGGTAAAGGTTGTAGAGTCTAAATTTACACTTGCCAAATAGGTTGAAAGTTTCTAAATCATTTTTAACAAACACATTTTGTGCATATCCTACAATTATAGCATTCCATGAGACTACATTTCTTTGAGGCATATGATCAAATGTTAATGTTCCTTGTCTATTTTTACACATTTTGTGAAGATATCTAGTAGATTATTTCCTATTATAATATTTGACAATAATCCCCCTTCTATTACGTTATGATGGGTCCACCCATACCTTGTTTTGAAGCTCTTATTTGGCACAAGTTCAAAGTATGTTGGTAAAATAAATTTGATTGGGGTGAAAATGTATTTGTTGTATACATATGGTGAAATGGTGTAACTACATCATGAGGACACCCATGTCTTATGTCCACTGCAACAACCATTTTTATGAGATGCTAGGTTTTTTTTTTATGTGATCAAACACTTATGCACATTCATCAAACTTCTATGTGTGAACAAAGTTTTAATTTTAACATCAACATTGATTCATGTTTGTTGTTTGAATGAGAATAAATGTTGATGAAGGAAATGAACTGACATCTACCACATAAAAATTCAAAGCTTAAGATGTGATCTTTAAGTCAAAGTGGTACAGACAAAAAATTAGAACTTGGTATAGGGGCAAAGGTGGCAATTTGGCAGGGTTCCTAGAAGGCATTTCAAAGGTTTCCCTAACAAAACTTTCTAGAGAAGAAAGTAGGAAGAAGGGAAATCTTATGATGATTTTGTGTCTACAATGGTTCAGCAAGGGCAGATGGTAAAAATTAAAACACTTTGAATCTCCCTTCCAACCTAATGTACTTCATAATGTCTAGACATACCTAAGTAAGTGCAAAAAGATAGGGGGCCAAAAAGGGGGCTTAAGTGGCCACTTTTTTCTTAAATCGGGAAATAGTGACCTTAGACGTGAAATTGAGGATAGTTACACTCAAAATTTTGAGATGCGACAAAAGCATGGATCATAGTGCTCTGAGTCTACTTTCTAAACTACTAATTTATTTTGAAAATGGTTGAGATTAAGGGGTTGAAAAGAGGGGCACACAAAAATTGGTGCTATTTTTGTCAAAAAAAATAACATAAAATTTTTTGTGTGAACGTAGCACGGTGAAATTCTTTTAGTATTTTTGAAATCACTTTGGTGATAAATTAGCTAACATTATGTAGTTTATGCACAGTTTTTCTGATAATTTTTTAATTAATGTCTTTTTACTAATTTTTGAAGTGGACAGTTCTTGAAAAATAGAATTTTGGTCGTGCTACCCCAACAAATTTTGGAAACTAATTGAATTCTTTTTTATTTATTTTTTATTGTGTAGAATGGAGTCTAGTTTCTAAAAATGTAATTTATTTGAAATTTTGATGAATGATTAATTTATAACGAAAAAAAATCAAACACTGGTTTTTACCAATGTATAGGGTAGAGGGTATAGGGGTTGAGGGATTAGGGTTTAAGGGTTGAGGGTTTAAGTGTTGAGGGATTAAGTGTTGAGGGATTAAGGGTTGAGGGTTTAGGGATTAGGGTAGAGAGTTTTCTTGGATTTAAGGGTTTAAGGGTTGAGAGATTAGGGTTTAGGGTAGAGGGTAGAGGGTACACTGATACATTTTGACTCAAATTTCGACGAAAGGTCGTCAGAATTTTGATGACCTTTCATCGGAATTATTTCGTCGATTTTTCGATGAAATTTGAAATGTCAAAATTTTGTCCCAGCTGACGATGCTGGGTCAAAATTTTGACATTTCAAATTTTTTCTGAAAATCGATGAAATAATTCCGACGAAAGGTCGTCAAAATTTTGGCGAAAGGTCGTCAAAATTTTGATGAACTTTCGTCGGAATTTGAGTCAAAATGTATCAGTGGTAGAGGGTTGAGGGTAGAGGGTTTAAGGGTTTAGGGGTTAAGGGTTGAGGGTTGAGGGATTAGGGTTTAGGGTTGAGTGTTTAAGGGTTTAAGGGTTGATGATGTAGTCAAGGTCGGAGGGTCTCGAATTAGGACTGTCCAGCCTTGCAACAAGAGTAAACACAATGAAAAGTTAAATAAATAGACTAAAAATCACACATGAATGCTTATATATGAATGTCTAATTGATTATTCATTGGAAACATGCCTTGACTTTTTGACTTACAAATTATAGAAAGATTCAACACTAAGCCCAAAATTACATGCGGGTCAAAACCCTTTGCTTATGAACTACAACTACTAAATGAAAAATCTACCATGAATTGATCATCCTAATGCAACTATACAATGCATATATATATATATATATATATATATATATATATATATATATCGGTTCCTAGCTCTAGAAAAAAGGTCCATGTTGGCCCAAGACGTTCCAAACCTCAAATTGGATGAAATGTGAAAGTGTCAGCCATAACATGAAAATGTTTCCAAAGATCTACAAGATTTGAGACTAGGTTCGATAAAAGAAAGAACATGAATGCAAATATTTTTGGTTGATGCAAGATTTCTTGCAATCGGGGATGCTCCTGCATCAAACACCCGAGGTTGAAGAAAATTGACCCTCTCACTTTTCGAGGGCTAAGGGAAAACCAATGCGGTCTACCTCAACCTGAGAAATCCATGATGAATCTTCCTTCGGTCGTCCTTTCCATCTGACTAGATATTCCTTGTATTGCCTTCCTCTAGTACTACGTCCAATTCTGCTATCCAAAACTTGCTCTATATTCTTTGGATGTTGTGCTATCTGATCTGATAATTCAACTTCTTTGTCCTTCGGTGACTCTCCTTCATGATACTGATATAGGTCTACAATGTTGAATATTGGTGATATGCCAAATTTCTCCTGTAGTTCTATTTTGTATGCATTTCTAGAATCAAACTTTCTAATGATCTTACAAGGTCTAAAATTCTTCATCTTCAACTTATTATATGTCCCAACTAGAAATCTTTCTTTTCTCAGATATACCATGACTTATTCTCCTATGATAAATTCCTTATGTCTCCTCTTCTCATTTGCTCTTGCCTTATATGACTTGTTCATTTTTTCTAGGTGCTTCCTGACTTGAGTATGCACAGTTTCCATGAATCCGGTAAATTCTTCGGTGACTGCACTCCTTTTTTTCTCCAGATTGATTTCTCTCAATTTTGTCACTCCTCTAGGTTGTTGTCCTACCATAATTTTGAATGGTGTCTTTTTGGTGCTCCGGTTTATTGAATTGTTGTATGCAAATTCTGCTTGCAATAGTATCAAATCCCAATTTCCTGGTTTGCCTTCAGTCAAACATCTCAACAAGTTCCCCAAATTCCTATTTACCACTTTTCTTTGTCCATCTGTTTGTGGGTGAAATGTTGAACTATACTTCAAATCTGTCTTCATTTTCTTCCATAATGTCTTCCAAAAATAGCCAATGAACTTAGTGTCCCTGTCTAATACTATACTCTTTGGTAGTCCATGTAATCTCACAATATCCTTGAAAAATAGGTCTGCAACATGTACTGCATCACCAGTCTTCTTACAGGGTATGAAATGTGTCATCTTAGAAAATTTGTGCACAACCACAAATACATAATCAAATCCTCTTGATGTCTTAGGTAATCCCAACACAAAATCCATGTTGATATCTTCCCATGGTCTCTCTGGTACTATCAATGGTGTGTACATTCCAAGGTTCTGACTGTTTCCCTTAGCAACCTGACAAATTTTGCAACTTTGAACATATTTCCTGACATCCTTGTACAATTGTGGCCAAAAATAATTTTCACTCACTAATGCTACAGTCTTCTCAATCCCAAAATGTCCTGCAAATCCTCCACAATGCTTTTCCTTGATCAAATTTTCTCTCATTGAACTTCTAGGGATACACAACTAATTGTTCTTAAACAACATACCTTCCTAAATGAAATAATCCAACCATTTTCTCCTATCAATCTCTACTAGTTCCTTCCAGGCCTTCCTGCCTCAGTAAAATTGATGCCATCCTCATACATATGCTTTAGTTCTTCAAAACCTAATACTTCAACTCTCATCTCTGTCAACAAACTCCTTCTCCTGCTCAATGCATCCACAACCTTGTTTGATTTCCCACTCTGGTGCTTCAACACAAACGTGTAACTCTACAAGAATTCTACCCATCACATGTGTTTCTAGTTCAACTTTCCTTGATTGTTTAGATATTGTAAATCTTGATGATCCGTATACAACACAAATTCCTTAGATAATAGGTAATTTCTCCACTTCTTCAAGGCTTGTATGATTGCATAGAACTCCTGATCATAAATTGAATGTCTTCTCCTAGCATCATTCAATTTACCATTGAAATAAGCAATTAGTCTCCCTTCCTAACTCAATACAACTCCTATTGAACTTCCACTAGCATCATGGTCTACTTGAAATACTTTATCAAAATCCAGTAATGCCAACATAGGTTGTTCTATTACCTTTTGTTCCAACAACTCAAAAATATTTTGTGCTCCTGATGTCCACCTGAATTCCTTCCGATCACCCCTCATTGTCTCTATCATAGGTGTACAAATGCTACTAAAATTCTTGATGAACTTTCGATAAAATGTTGCTAGTCCATGAAATGATCTAACCTTTGCAACGTTCACTGGTCGGCCATTCAACTATTGCTCTAACCTTCTCAAGTTCCATCTTCAATCCTTTTGCAAATATCACAAATCCCAAGTATACTACCTCCTCCTTCATGAAACTATATTTCTTGATGTTTATCAACAACTTCTCTTCCCTTAAGCTCTGAAATAATTTTCGGATGTGCTCCAAATGTTCCTCTTTTTTCTTAATAAAAATCAGAATATCATCCAGAAAAACAATGAAAAACTTACCTAAGAACTTCTTCAAAACCTCATTCATTAGTCTCATAAATGTACTAGGTGCATTCATTAGTCGAAATGGCATGACCAACCACTCATACAATCCTTCATTTTTCTTGAAAGCAATCTTCCATTCATCTCCCTCTCTGATCCTGATCTGATGGTTACCACTCTTCAGGTCTATCTTGGTAAAATGCTTTTCTCCACTCAGACTATCCATGATGTCATCCATCCTAGGAAATGGGAATCTATACTTCACTATGATCTTGTTGATGGCTCTTGAATACATACAAATCATCCATTCTCCATATTTCTTAGGCGCAAGTACATCTGGTACTGCACATGGGCTCATACTCTCTCTGATTAACCCCTTCTTCAACAATTCTTGTATTTATCATTTCAGCTTTGCATTCTCTGGTGGTGTCATCTAGTGTGCAACCTTGTTCAGAAAACTAGCTCTAAGAATAAGGTGCATATGATGACTAATACTCTAGATCAGTGGTAATCCTTCTGGCATATTCTCTGATACAAGATCTTGGTATTATGTCAGTAATTCAATGACTTCCTTCTTCAGTGGTTCTTCTTCATCTGGGCTTCCATGCTTCTTTGGAATCAAAGAAAAACATGTGTTTGCATGCCTTAGTCCATCCAAAAATTTCCTTCCATCTACCAGATTGATTCTAGTTGTACCACATATTTCACTTTCAAGTTCATCTTCCAAAGGTTTCAAGGTGTTTCTCTTTCCATTTGATGTTATGTTATAGGTATTCCTCCTCCCATCATGTATATCTTTCTTATCATACTGCCAAGGTCTACCCAACAACAGATGGCATACATCCATTGGCATAATATCACACAACACTTCATCATGATATGACCTTATTTTAAATTTCACTAGACATTGCTCACTTACTAGGATCTTGTGTTCATCTTGAATCCAAGCTATCCTATAATGTTTTAGATGCTTTCTCCTTTCCAAATTCAACCTTTTCACCATTTCCTCATAAACTAGGTTTTTTGTACTACCACTATCAATGATAACTTTGCAACACTTACCTCCTACCTTACATCTAGTCTGGAACAAAAATTTCCTTTGCGGTGCTTCTTTAGGTTCCTCCTTCTGGAACAGTGCTCTCCTCATGAATAGTGATTCTCCTTTCTTGGGACTTCCTCTGGAACTTGGTGCTCCCTCTAGTTATTCCTCTACATATTTGGTTCTTGGATGGTGTTTGGTCCTCTTACTTTCTTGACGGCATTCAAATTCTCTATGTCCTTCTCTTCCACATTTAAAATAGGTTACTCTAAAAGTTCTCTTGTCATATCCTTTCTTATCTCTCCGGTATCCATCATTACGGTAAGAATTGTAGCCTCCTATGTGATTGCAGTAAAAATTTTTGTCATCTCTCCCCTTCTAGTATGAACTAGAGTCTTTCTCTTCCTTGTGGTATGAATCTATGCCCTTGTTTTGTTCCCCATATGGCTTTTCTCCTTTGGGATGTGACCTTCCTTTCTAAAATCTACCTCCTCTTCCTCTTTTTCTTTTTTCATGTCTTTTATTTAGTTTTTCCTCCACCTTTAGTGCAAACTGATATGCTTCCTCTACTGAATTCATCCTCACTAGACTCAACTCCTCCTGAATGGTCATCCTTATCCCATTGATATATCTTGTCACTTTCTCCTTGCTTGCTTCGCTATGTCCGATTCTGATAATGATATTATGGAATTATTTAGTGTATTCTTTCACAACCTGTTTCTTTTGTCTTAGGTTTTGCAATCTCTTCAGTAGCTCCAACTGATAGTCAACACGTATAAACTAGTTCTTCAAATTTTTCACCATTCTATCCCATTTCACAATATTTTCTTTTCCCTTTCTATTTTTTTCCAATTGAACTTCCTTCCACCAAATTGCAACATGTCCCTTCAACTTAGTTCTTGCAAATCTCACTTTCTTCAAATCTTCAATTTCCTCATATTCAAAGTATTCTTCAATGTTGTTTATCCAATCAATCAACTTTTTAGGGTTTAGGTTACTAGTATAATTCACAATCTCCATTCTAGGTCGCTTTCATATCTTCGAAATAGCATTCAACATCTTTATTTGATTTGATTCTTCCTCTTCCATAGTCTCTTCAACTTGGTCTGCATTTTGAACTTCTTCATCATCACTTTCATCATTAGGTCTAGTGTTTAAGCCTTTCCTTCTATCTTCTTCAACAACATCTAATCTCACTTTCATTTTTCGTATCATTTCCATCATCTCATCCATCTTTCCAGCAACATTTACAGTAGTACGATTTCTCCTTGGTGGCATCTCTCCCTAGGATCTAGTGTAACTACCTCAAGTTGGTGATCTAGCTACAGGTTTGTAATTGCCTCACTATCGACGATCAGTTGACAAACATAATTAGGTTGCCTCAAGTCGATGATCTATCCACACAAAGATCTTATGAAACCCCTTCACTCAACTTCGCTCTTTCTCCTAGAGTTTGCAAACTCACTCTGATACCACTTGGTGCAGTCAAGGTCGAAGGGCCTGAAATTAGGACTATCCAACCTTGCAGCAAGAGTAAACACAATCGAAACTCAAAGAAATAAACTAACAATCACACATGAATGCTTATATATGAATTTGCAATCAATTATTCACTGGTGACATGCCCTTCCTTTCGACTTATAAATTACGAAAAGATTCGATGCTAAGCCCAGACTTACATGTAGGTTGAAACCTTTGCTTATGAATTGTGACTACTGAATGCAAAATCTACCATGAAATAAATCATCCTAATGCAACTATACAATGCATATATATATCAATTCCTAGCTCTAGAAAAATAGGTATGTGTCAGCCCAAGAGGTTCCAAACCTTGAATTGGATGAAACATGCAAGCATCGACCAAAACATGAAAAAGTTTCCAGAGATCCACAAGATTCAAGACTGGGTCTTGTAAAAGAAAGAACATGAATGAAAATATTTTTTTGTTGATGCAAGATTGCTTGCAATCGGGGATGTTCTTGCATTAGTTGGGGGTTTAGGGTTGAGGGATTAGGGTAGAGAGGGACGGATGGATGGAGAAGTGAAATAGAGAGAAGGAGAAAAGAGGAGGGAGGGACATAGATATATAAGGGTTGCTGATCCAATGTATAGGGTAGAGGGTTGAGAATAGAGGGTATAGGGTTCATGACCTATATGGTTGAGGGATTAGGGTACTGGGTTGAGGGTATAGGATTGAGGGTACATAGAGTTGAAGGATTGGGGTTTAGAGTCTAATGAATAGAGTAGAGGGTATCGAGGTTGAGGGTTGAGGATTGAGGGATTTAGGGTTGAGGGTTGAGAATTGAGGGTTGAGGATTTAATGCATAGGGTAGAGGGTAGAGGGTTTAAGGGTTGAGGGTTGAGGGTTTAAGGTTGAGGGTAGATTATTGAGGGTATAGGGTTGGGGGATTAGAGTTGAGGGTCCAATGTATAAGGTAGAGGGTATAGGGGTTGATGGATTAGGGTTTAAGGGTTGAGGGATTAAAGGTCAAGAGGGTTGAAGGATTAGGGTAGAGAGTTTAGTAAGTGGGTTTAAGGGTTGAGGGATTAGGTTTGAGGATGGAGGGTAGAGGATTGAGGGTAGAGGGTGAAGCATTTAAGGGTTGAGGGTTTACAGTTTAGGGTTTAGGGTTGAGTGTTTAAGGGTTTATAGGGTATAGGGCTGGGGGATTAGGGTTGAGGGTCCAATGTATAGGGTAGAGGGTATAGGGGTTGAGGTATTAGGGTTTAAGGGTTGAGGGATTAAGGGTCAAGAGGGTTGAGGTATTAGGGTAGAGATTTTATTAAGTGGATTTAAGGGTTTTTTTTAAGGGTAGAGGATTGAGGGTAGAGGGTAGAGGGTTTGAGGGTTTATGGTTTAAGGGTTGAGGGTTGAGGGTTTAAGGTTGAGGGTAGAGGATTGAGGGTATAGGGTTGGGGGATTAGGGTTGAGGGTTGAGGGTTGATGGATTAAGGGTAAAGAGGGTTGAGCAATTAGGGTATAGAGTTTACTAAGTGGGTTTAAGGGTTTAAGGATTGAGGATTATAGTTGAAGAGGTAGAGGAGTAGAGGTAGGTTGAGGTAGAGGTAGATGGTTTAAGGGTTGATGGTTTGGGTTTTAGGTTGAGGTAGAGGTTGAGGTATAGGGTTTAGAGGATTAGGGTTGAAGGAGTCAATGTATAGGAGTAGAGAAATTATAGGGGTTAGAGATTAGGGTTTAAAGGTTGAGGGTCTGAGGTTGAGAGATTAAGGAGTCAAGAAGGTTTAGAGATTAGGGTGAAAGTTTAATAAGTGGGTTTTAGGGTTAGGGATTAGGAGTTGAGAATTAGAAATTATTAGGTTTAGGGTTTAGGGTTTAGGAGTTGTGTGTTTAAGTTTTAAAGGGTTTGAAGTTTAGTGTTGAGGTTGCAGTGGATTAAAGGTTAGAGTATTAGGAGTTTAAGGAGTTGAGAGTTTGAGGTTGATGAACAGAGTTAAAGGGGTATAGGGTATAGGGTTGAGGGTATAGGGTAGAAGGTTTAAGGGTTTAGGGTTAAGGGTTTAGGGTTGAGGGTTAAGGGTTGAGGGTAGAGGGTAAAGGGTTTAGGGTATAGGTTTGAGGGTATATGGTTTAAGGATTAGGGTTGAGGGTATATGGTTGAAGGATTAGGTAGAGGGTATATGGTTTAAGGGTAGAGGGATTAAGGGTTATGGGTTGAGGGTAGAGGGTTTAGGTTTTAGGATTTAGGGTTTAGGGTCGAGGGTAGAGGGTTTAGTGTTTAGGGTAGAGGGTAGAGGGTTTAAGGGTTTAAAGGTAGAGGGTAGATGATTTAAGTGTTAAGGGTAGAGGGTAGAGGGTTAATGGTAGAGGGGAGAGAGATAGGAGTGAGTGAGTGAGAGAGAAAGAGAATTGAGGGTATAGGGTTGAGGACCTATAGGGTTGATGGTTTAGTGTATTGGGTTGAGGGTAGAGGGTTTAAGGGTTCAGGGTGTAAGGGTTTATGGTTGATGGTTTAGGATTGAGGGTAGAGGGTTTAGGTTTTAGGTTTGGGTGTTTAAGGGTTGAGGGTTTATGGTTGAGGGATTAGGGTAGAGAGGGAGGGATGGATGGATAGAGAAATGGAGGGAGAAATGAGATAAAGAGGAGAGAACAGGATGGAGGGACAAAGATATATGAGCATTGAGGATCCAATGTATAGGGTTGATGACCTATAGGGTTGAGGGTATAGGGCTAAGGGTACATATGATTGAAGGATTGGGGTTGAGATTCCTATGTATAGGGTCAGTGAGTGAGAGAGAGAATTGAGGGTATAGGGTTGAGAACCTATAGGGCTGATGGTTTAGGGTATTGGGTTGAGGGTAGAGGGTAGAGGGTTTAAGGGTGTAGGTTGTAAGGGTTTAGGGTTGATGGTAGATGGTTTAGGGTTTAGGGTAATGGTTTGAGGGTCCAATGTATAGGGTAGAGGGTATAGGGGTTGAGGGTTGAGGGATTAAGGGTTGAGGGTTGAGAATTGAGGGTTGAGGGTTTAATGTATAGGGTAGAGGGTTTAAGGGTTTAGGGTTGAAGATTTGAGGGTTGAGGGTTTAAGGGTTGAGGGTTGAGGTATAGGGTTGAGGGTGAAATTGGAAACCTAACTTGGCCTATTTGAGAAAATGGGTCCAAGAAATTGGGTCTCTCGGTCACCAAGAGACCCCATTTCTTGGACCCATTTTCTCAAACAAGCTAGGTTAGGTTGCCAATTTCACCCACTAGCTTGCCAATTTGGTGAAATTGGAAATGTAGTGGCCTATTTGAAAAAATAGGTCCAAGAAATGGGGTCTCTTGGTGATGACCCCATTTTTTGGAGCCATATTAACATGCCACTACATTTCCAATTTCACCGAATTGGCAAGCTAGTGGGTGAAATTGGAAACCTAGTGGGCCCACTAGCTTGCAAATTTAGTGAAATCCGAAACCTCGCTTGAGAGGGATAGAAGGAGTGACTGAGAGAGGGAGAGGGGGTAAGGGTTAAGGGTTAAGGGTTAAGGGTTAAGGGTAGAGGGGAGAGGGGAGAGAGATAGAAGGAGTGAGTGAGTGAGAGATAGAGAGTTGAGAGAGGGAGAGGGGTAGGAGGGAGTGGAGAGAGATCATGGTAGAGGATAGAGCGTATAAGGGTTAAGGGTAAAGGGTAAAGGGGAGAGAGATAGAATTAGGGTATAAGGGTTGAGGGTATAAGGGTTAAGGGTAGAGGATAGAGGGGATAAAGATGGAAGGAGTGAGTGAGTGAGTGAGAGAGAGTTGAGAGAAGGAGAGGGTATGAGGGAGAGACTTGAGAGAGAGACAGACAAAGGGAGTTGGAGAGAGATAAAGGGTAGAGGATAAAGGGTATAAGGGTTAAGGGTAGAGGGTAGAGGGGAGAGAGATAGAATTAGGGTATAAGGGTTAAGGGTAGAGGGTGGATGGGAGAGAGATAGAAGGAGTGAGTTAGAGAGAGAGAGAGAGAGAGAGAGAGAGAGAGAGAGAGAGAGAGAGAGAGAGAGAGAGAGAGAGAGAGAGAGAGAGAGAGACTTGAGATAGGGAGAGGGGGTAGGAGGGAGAGACTTGAGAGAGAGAGATAGAGAGACAGAGGGAGTGGGAGAGAGATGGAGGGTAGAGGATAGAGGGTATAAGGGTTAAGGGTAGAGGGTAGAGGGGTATAAGGGTTGAGGGTAGAGGGGAGAGGGGAGAGAGAAAAAAGGAGTGAGTGAGTGAGAGAGAGTTGAGAGAGGGAGAGTGGGTAGGAGGGAGATACTTGAGAGAGATAGACAAAGGGAGTGGGAGAGAAATAGAAGGTAGAGGATAGAGGGTATAAGGGTTAAGGGTAGAGGGTAGAGGGGAGAAAGATAGAAGGATTGAGTGAGTGAGAGAGAGAGAGTTGAGAGAGGGAGAGGGGTTAGGATAGAGATACTTGAGATAGAGAGAGATGGAGGGAGTGGGAGAGATATAGAGGGTAGAGGATAGAGGGTATAAGGGTTAAGGGTAGAGCATAGAGGTGAGAGGGATAGAACTAGGGTAGAGGGTATAGACAAAGAGAGAGAAAATAAATCTCTAAAAAAATAAACTTTCTCATAATGCGAGCACATTTTGAAGAAGTAGAGATTTGACTGTTTTTAGCGAGAAATAACATGCTTGCATTATAACACAAGCACATTATAACACGAGTGCATTTTGGATTTCTCTAAAAATGGTAAAAAAATTCAATATACCTATGATCTCAAGGCCTACATTCTACATATTCTCCTAGTTCTACGCATGCTTAGACAAAAGTGGCTTTTTGATAATGTTGTGAAGTGTGCATGCATGTTTTTCACATTCCACCACCTTTGTATGAAATAGCAGAGTTTTCACGTTGAAAGGCATATAATATCAATTCAAGTCTGAATTCCATTGAAAAGTGATATACAATTAAAATTTTGAGTGGAACAAACTTTTGAAAAATTAAAATTGTTGAGGAGTTTGAAGAAAGAAGAAGCAAAGGCTACATAATTGGGTAGAACTCCTCCATTTGAAACTCTAGTTTTTAGGTATGTGAAGTCTTTACACATTTTCTTTCATTCTATTATGGCTTGCTTTCATTTTTTTATTTTGTATATTCCATGTTGATCATTTTTTGTTTGTCATTATAACCTTAGGTTGTCAATGCACATTTTAAATTACATAATTCTATACACTTGCCAATTACATTTTTAAACCACATCTCTTTGAGGCATTTTATTATTTAACAATTGACTTACATTTTTTGTGCTTCCACATTTTGTATACACATATATATGACATAAGTTTTAAGGAAGTAAAATAAAACATCATTTCTCAATCCTTTATTATGGATGTGCATACCACTCTCCAAAGATTTCATTGAGTTTTTTTGTCAAATAGTTATACCAAGAAGCTGATTGCCTTATCCATGCTACTAAATTTTCCATACATGTCTCTAAAAAATTGGAATATACTCCTCCCACATTGATAGATCTTTGAAACTATTTTGGTTTTCATCTCTATTTCTAAATTTACCTCATCACTAAATCTACCTCATCACTTATGTTGTGATATATTTTAAATGTTTCCCTGATTAGTCTACCTACAAGGGATTCTAACCCTTCTCTATACTATTTCAAGACTCTTTATTCAAGGATAAGTTAGGAATATGGGGAAAGGTGTAGTTTATCTTTAAATCATGGATCAAAATGGAAGCATGGACAGTTTGACAATAATGTTTTTGTATAAATTATGCAAAATGTGGTAGCATTAACAAGCTAGTGAGCTTGGCAAGATAATGAGCTCCCTCACTAGCTTGGAAATGTGGTAGGTTTGAGAAGGTAGGGGCAGCATATGCCTCATAGAAATGGGGTCTCATGGTGATATTGGTAGGCTAGTGAGTGAGGGATAGCGTATGCCAATGCTCCACTAGCTTGTCAATGTGGTGGGTTTGAGAAGGTAGGGGCAGTGTATGCCTCATAGAAATGGGATCTCATGGTGATTCACTAGCTTTCCAATGTTGTAGGGTTGAGAAGGTATAAGGGGAAACATTTCTATGAGGTATATGTTGCCTCTACCTGCTCGACCCTACCGCATTGGAAAGCTAGTGAATCATTGTGAGACCCCATTTCTATGAGGCATATGCTACCCCTACCTTCTCAACCCTACCGCATTGGCAAGCTAGTGAGTGAGCTATCTTGCCAATGCTCCACTAGCTTGCCAATGTGGTAGGGTTGAGAATGTAGGGGCAGCCTATGCCTCATAGAAATGGGGTCTCATGGTGATGAGTATATCATTATGAGACCCGATTTGTATGAGGCATACATTGCCCCTACCTTCTCAACCCTACCACATTGGCAAGCTAGTGAGTGAGTGAGCTCACTAGCTTGCCAATGCAATAGGGTTGAAAAGCTAGGGGTAGTGTATGCCTCATAGAAATGGGGTCTCATAGTCACCATGAGACCCCATTTCTATGAGGCATACATTGCCCCTACCTTCTCAACCCTACCACATTGGTAGGCTAGTGAGTGAGCTAGCTTGCCAATGCTCCACTAGCTTGCCAATGCGGTAGGGTTGTGATGCAGACTAGGGAGAAAAACCTCAAAACAACACAATTCAAGCCAAATCCAATAATTCTTCAATTCATAAAATCCCAAATTGACCTTATTTCATCATACCTTCAAGTTTCTCTTGTAGCATTGCAAACAAAGAATTCTCTTCGCAACTTCCAAAATAAATTCCAAACCCACAAAAGAATGGGCATTTTAGATACCCATTAAGGCATAATTTATCATATCTTAAAATCTCCTAGGGTCACTTTGGACCATCAACCTCAAATCACTTCTGATACACTGCCCCAAGGCCAAATTAGGCCACTTTTGCAAAATAACTACTATGTAACCTCCAACCCAATAAAAAAACTTCATTCCCAGACCTCAACCAGACCCCAAATACATTGATTCAACAAATTTTAACTAGAGAAATTCCTACCAAGTCCACAAACCACTAAAACCTTGTTTTAGGCCTATTTAGGCTTGCACAATGATGGTTTATAGAAACTATATTCTCCAAACCTCCAACCACTTTGTGAACACTTCAAACACATCATTTAAGGTCTTCCTAGTCTAATGCAACCATCTCCCATCATTTAAAACTCCAATTTCATCAACCCTTTATTCTTAGCCACCATTTTGGCTCAAAACTTGACTGTAAACACCTAGGGCATCATTCCAAATTCTACAAAATTTCCCTCCCTACTCTTAGAAACCACTTAAAAATAACACCCCACATCTAACCATGACATTCCACCAAGTTATTTCAAATTTCATTGGGTGGAATAGCCTAAAAACCCATTTTGTTACACTAAAGCCTCTAAACAGGGTTTATAGACCCATTCCCAAAAAGATTGCAATAAAAATATTCTAACTTGATGAACTCAACCCAAACAAAAACCATAACTCTCTTAAGTCATGCCCCCACAAGATTCAAAAAAGTTTAGAGCAAAAACACTTAGTACGGACTAGTAAAAAGGTTTGCAACAATAAATTATCAGTAAAAGGCAAGGAAAAACAATGTTTTGTTATTGTTTCAACTTCAAATTAAATCATTCCAACCTTGCTTCGAGCCTTTCAAGGCATTTTAAAACTTGATCCTATCTTGCAATCATGGCATGCCACATTACCACATTTCTTTAAGGCATTCCATCGAAAAAATTCATGTGACCTTTGTCTATGCTAGAAATACTCTTCTACAAGATGATTTTTATGAAGCCTTAATGACATATATTTCATTTATTGGAATGGATACAATTTTTAGGAACTGTAATGTCGCAAAATTGCACCTAGGGGCAATTCTACATTTTTGCATCTTGCCTAGTATTTATGACACCTTAGAAACATTAATGAAAAAATTCCATGAGTCAAAATTTTGCAATTCTGACTCCATACAGACATATGGAGAAACCATAGAAGCTTGACAAGGCATTTCCCAAAAATCTAGGCTTTGGATGCCTGCACACTGTGCGGATGTCTGTGTGGCGTGCTAGTGTCTTGGTGGTTTTCTGAGTTTGAAACGATGAATCTAGGATCCTAAACCTTGCGACACATGTCTTCGCAATTAGGTCTCAGATGTAACGGCTCTATCTCACCCTTACATGCATGAAAATTCCTTTTTGGCTCTCATTTTGGGGTTGGAAGCCATGAGTTGAAGAACTACTACCATTTAATCTAATATTGGGTAATATTCACCATTGATAGCAACACTTCTACTAGAAAAGCTATGATGGACTGAGGTCCCTCCAACAGTTATAACTCTCAAGAAAGCATTCAACGATGCGCTCGTGTGCCCTAGAGAGGGTCTTGACCCATGGGTAATGCTATCTCTCTCTATCACTCTTTCCTACTTGTCCATTTTCTACTTTGTGGTGCAGTCTCTACTCCAAAGCGGGTTTTTCTTTCACCACACACTTTGTTTACTTCGTTTACAATATTTTCCAAACATGGTTGTCCATGGAGGTGGGAACACCAAAATGGGGGTTTGATTGAGGCAGACCCCTATACAGCCCCAACCTTTTCCCCTTGATATTTTGTGTGCAAATTATGAAGTGAAGCTTGGAGAAAATAAAATCGAGCATCTGATACAAGGTAATCTTCCTTCAAGTTCCTTTGTGCTTTTCAAGAGATTCTAGTTTTTTTTCTGATTATTTGGCCTAACATGCCTTGGCTTGAGTTTAGAGGTGAGATTTGGTTCTACTCACTTGAGCTCGTGAGCTCCTCGTAGCTTAGGATGCTAGCACATATTTTAAATGATAACATGATGTGTTGGCATCTTGAAACCGCGTTGATGTCCTTTGGCCGAGAGCTCTCTCACTAGAGGTAGAAATCTTAGAGTTTTTCTCTCTCAGGGTCTGGGATAACTTTCCTGTGTTTCTTCATAGTTTTATCAATTTATTCAAGTTGAGGTGTATAAGGGAAATTTGTTCCTTGGCGATCTCTTGAGAATAAAGAGACCCGTGTACAATAAATCCCCCTTATATTACATTTTGGTTAGCCCGACATGAACGCGTTGGATCCATTTTCATAATGTCACATGTTTATAATGATCCCTTTTCTAAAAAATATTTTGATATGTTGGAATATGCTCTAGATGATTTCTTAGAAGCACTCTCCCCTATATATAATTCTTCTAAAAAAACTCTCTCCTTGCCAGCTGAGGAGTCGGTAAATGTGGTTGTAGTTTTTGTGGCTCCTCCAAGCCCTAAGAAACCCATCATTTACGTGACAATAGCGAGCCATCTCCTAGGGAGGACTATTCTATCTATGGGATTTAATGTCATAGCAATTCATCAGACCTATATTCAAGGTTCGTGAAAGCTACTGACTCTACTTCTTATAATGTTGTCAGGAATACATACAATACAAGGTGAAATAAATAAAAATTAGAATAACAAGCTTTTTTTCCTACATCATAACCAACTCAAGTTCCTAATTATTTACCACAGTCTCAACCCAACCTTCCTTCAGCTCTTAAACCTATGATCAAAGCACTGGGTGATTACGATCTTGTTGAGCAACTTTGTGTTACACCGGCCAAGATCTCACTTTGGGACTTGCTTCAAACCATTTCGATTTATCAAGAGATGTTGCAAGAAGCCTTACAAAATATTCTCTTGTCTACCTCTGCTAAGCCTACGAATGTTCATGCGTTACTAGTACATATTCAAGTGGATTCACTGAATATTACATTCCACCCGTGAGAACTCTAGCCTTTGGATGTGCAAAAGCAAGTGGATCCCTTGATGATTAGAGTTAATTTTAACAACATTAGTATTAGGCATACCCTCATTGACATTGGTTCAGCTCTCAACATTCATGGTATGGACCTATTGCCTTGAATCAAAGTTGATTCATCTTCTTTAGCAACTTCTTCCTTGTATATTCATAGGTTTGATAATGCTAGCTGCCAAGCTCTAGGTATGATAATACTGCCTTTTCAGCTAGGCCCCGTTACCTTGCCTACATTGTTTTATGTGATGCATTTCATGTTACCATACAATATTCTTTTAGGGAGACCTTGGATTCGTGCTATGGGTGCAGTGACCTCTACTCTACATCATTCTTTGAAGTTTGTCGCTAACAATCGGGTGGTTACGGTTAAAGTAGATCCAAAGGATGTGCACCTTTGTTTGTTGGCCATTGTTGGTTGTTCTTCAGCTACATCTACTCTCAAGAATTGTATTCCCTCCTTAACCACTAATTCTATGGCATGTTCTTCATTGATACCCTCTGTGGAAGTTGTTCCTTGAGCAAGTATCGACAAGGAGGAACCACCTAAAGCTAAAGATCCTAAGTCTCCCCCATCTTCCCTTTCATCTTCTCAATCAATTTTTTTCCTAGGCGATGATTGGGGTTCCATGAATTTCTCTGAGTTCTTCATACTGGAGTACAATTCAAACCCCTCTGGTATTGAGTTCCTAGGTTCTGCTGATGAAAAGGTGGGTGACATTCCCTTTGAAAAATAGAAATGTGATCCTGTCTAGGAGACCATTCCTCCCCTTGCCCGGGAGAGTGACCCCACTCCTACAAAGGAGATTAATGTTGGATGTCATGTTTGTGTTGGTAATATGTGGTTTTCATCGATGTCAACACTATTAGCATTAATGTCTTGAAGGATGTCTATGTCGAGGATATTGAGAAAATTATAATAAATATGTTGAAGGTTGCCTGTGAAGCTTTGAAGTTTAGTGTGATGAAAAGTTTAGTATGTTGGTATTCATAAGTTATGCTTTAAAGGTTTTGTTTCTAAGCCTATCTAGTTTATTCTCTGCAAGTTTCAGAGGTGTGCATCAAGATTGGAGAAAGTTGTGAGTTTTTTTGTTCCTACAGTTATTCTATCACTGTAGTTGGTGTTTCTAGAAGAAGAGAATGAAATTCTAGTAATTTGAGTTGTTGTGTATGCTCTTGCGATGTTCGTTGATGTTTATAGATCATGCTCTATCTTTTTTGCACATCCACGTTGATCGGTGTGCTCGTGATTGAAGATTTTTCCTTTGCATGTTTGGATTTTCATTTTCTTGGCCGACGTGGTGGTTGTAGCATGTTGTGGATCCTTGTGGATTAAATTTTGAATGTTTGGCATGTTCGAGGATGTTGTTTTAGTTCTTCATTATGTTGTGACTGACTTCAGTTGGTATGCATTCAGATTTGTTCATGAATTGGGTCGAGAATTTGTATTCATTTATTCTTTTATTTTTGGTCGACAAAGTTGTTGATGTAATTCCATGAAGTAGATATATAAGAATGATTTTATTATTCATTTGAGATGTAGATGAGTGAAGTTTCTAATGAAAAGTGTGTGAGTATAATGTTTGAATAGAGATCAGATCATTCGATTGCAAAGCAAAGTGTGAAGAAGTTTGAGCGAAGTGTGAAGAAGTATTTATGTGCTTAACCGAAATTGTCATCATGCTTTTGAAGAAGCTACTTTCTCAGTTCAATCTCTTCAGATGGATTTAATCTAAAAGTTTTATGTAAGATAGTGTGTCTTCTTTGAGCAGTGAGCTCTAGGTAATGTGCCTAAATGCATGTGCATTCCTTATTCATTTTCCTTATACTTTTAGCAGGGTATAACTTGTGGGTTAACCTCCACTGTGGTTTTTCCCCTAACAGGGTTTCCACACAAAATATCTTGGTGTTCTGTGTTTCTAATGTGTTGGTGATCCATTATTTCACTTTTATTTATCAGATATGAGATTAAAGGTTAATAAGGTTAAATAAGTTTTAAATTCTATGAAAATTGACTCACCCTCCCCTCTCAGTTGTATATCCTTTTTTTCCAACAATTGGTATCAGATCAGGTTCCTTTGAAGAATTTTAATAGCTTGATGTGATCTGAGATGGCATCATACAAGAAGGATAGTCTTTTATTTGATGGAAAAAACTACTCTCTATGGGAGGCTAGAATGGAGTGTCATTTGAAGTGCATTGGTGATCCCTTCAGAAAGATTACAAGGAACAAATTTGTTATTCCTTAGAATGTTCCCTCTACTCCCGATGAGATCAAAGAAGTTGAAACTAATATCAGGGCTATAAAAGCATTATTGAGTGCTCTGATAGATTCAGAGATGACAAATGTGATGGGTCTGAAACCAACATATGAGATCTAGAAGAAGCTAGAAACATTGTATGAAGGAGATGCACAAGTGAAAGTTGATAAGCTACAAATTCTGAAAGGAAAGTGGGAAAATTTGAAAATGAGCAAAGATGAAAACATTATTTCTTTCATGCAAAAATTAAATGATTTAGTGATGGGTATTAGATGTGTTGGTGGAATATGGGATGAAGAAGAGATTGTAGCTAAAGTGATCAGATCATTGCATACTTCCTACAAAACAAAATCTCATGCTATTGAGGAGCTCAAGATAGTAACAAATGTGACAAGAAATATGTTGATTGGTAAGCTTGTTGCCTTTGAATTAAGTGAATTTGTTGATTCTACCCCTAAGATAGAATCTACATTTAAAGCTACTGTATTTGGAAGAAACTAATGGAGATATGATCTGGGAGAAAGTTCCAGAAAGACATTCAAGTATGAAGATGAGATGAAAATATTGAAGATGAAGAATGAGAGTTAGAAGAGCTGGAAGCATTAATTATGAAAAGAAAAGTCAGATGACAAGGTAACTATAAAGGAAAATTTCCTATTCAATGTTTCTCTTGCAATAAGATAGGTCATTATACATCAAGGTGTCCTGAAAGAGTTTCTATGTCTTAACCTGAAAAATCCTAGATTTCAAAAGAAGTGTTATTATGCTAAAGAAGGTGTTACTGATGATAAATCTGATAAATAAAATGGAAATGAAGATGGATGGGTATTCACTGCTATCAAGGAAAATGGTCTAGTGTCCACTGAATCTGCTATTAGTAAGAATATTGAGAAAGCTCTTGTAGGAATAATTGAAGAAAAGGATGAGTGGGTGATTGATAACGGATGCTCACATCATATGACTGGTGACAAAAGCAAGTTTGTAAGCTTGGAGAAATATGATGGTGGTATTGTAATATTTGGAGACAACAATGCTAGTGTGATTTGTGGTGAAGGAACTATTTCTCTTGGTGATAAATATAATACTGATGATTTCCTTTATGTAGAAGTATTGAAGCATAATTTGTTGAGTGTTGGATAGATGGTCGACAAGGGGTACAATCTTTAGTTCAAAGATGGAAAAGTCAGGATACTGGGAAGTTCTGGAAATTTAACTGCTTTAGGTACAAAGACAAGAGGTAACATTTTTCACCTCAATGTTGCTAGTGAAAGTTTTTTAATTGCTCAAGTTGATGTAAGTTGGTTATGGCATAGGAGGTTGTGTCATGTGAATTATGATAAAATTGTCAGAGTAAGCTCCACTCAAGAAATTAGAGATCTTCCTAAGCTAGTGAAGCCTACTAACACCATATGCAAGGAATGTCAAATGGGAAAGAAGACTAAGGTTTCTTTTCGAAGTAAATAACATCACTCTAATGGAGTACTGGAGTTGGTGCATACTGATCTATGTGATCCCTCCATAATCAGAAGTCGACAAGGAGAAATGTACTTTATGTTGCTTATTGATGATTACTCTAGGATGATATGGGTTGATTTCTTGAGAGAAAAACATGAAGCATAAGAAAATTTCAAAAAATTCAAAGCTATGGCCAAAAATGAGATAGGTTTTAAGATTAAATTCTTAAGGTTAGAAAGAGGTTGTGAGTTCACTTCCAGGGAGTTCAATTCTTTCTATGAAGAGCGTGGAATCAAAAAACAATTATCTACTCCCCAGACTCCTCAACAGAATGAAGTTGTTGAGAGAAAGAACATAACAATTCTAGATGCTACTAGAACTATGATGTTGGAAGGTAATGTTCCTCATATCTATTGGAGAGAAGCTGTAAGAACTATTGTATATACTATTAACCGAGTAAATGTCAATGGTAATTCTAGTAAGACTCCTTTTGAGCTATGGTTTGGTTATAAGCCTACTATTAAATATTTCTAGGAAAGTTTGATGCTAGGAGTGATGAAGGAATCTTTCTAGGTTATTCTACTAAAACAAAGGCTTACCAGTGCTATAATAGAAGATTAAGGAAAATGGTTGAAAGTGAAAATATCAAAGTTGATGAGGACACTGCTAGATCATCCAGATACTGTGGATATGATTCAGATGACCAACATGATAGTACTAATAAAGGAAAGAATGGTTAGACATAGAATCAAGTTCATATTGTTCTGGTGAATCAAGAGATTCTAGAAGAAGAAGCTAGTGGAAGTGCAGAAGAAAGAATAGAAGAACCAGAAGTTCGAGAGAATCCCAAAGTTTTGAATTATGTAAAGCTAAATCATTTTGAAGATCAGATTATAGGAGATAATAATAAAGGTGTGCAGACTAGAAGAATAATTGCATAAGAGTATTGTATAATTTCCAAGACTGAGCCCAACAATTTCAATGAAGCATGTCAAGATGAATATTGGATGAAAGCAATGAAGGAAGAACTGATGCAAATAGAGAAAAATGATACATGGATTCTTGTTCCTAGACCTCAAGATAAAAATGTGATTGGAACCAAATGAATCTTTCAGAATAAGTTGAATGAACAAGGCGAAGTGGTCAGGAATAAAGCAAGATGGGTATGTAAAGGGTACTCACAAATGGAAGGTATTTATTTTGAAGAAACCTTTGCCCCTGTTGTTAGAATTGAAGGTATAAGATTGATTCTTTCAATTTCTACTTTTAAGAACTACAAATTTTATCAAATGGATGTAAAGTCAACATTTCTAAATGGTGAGATAGAAGAATAAGTATATGTTGAGAAACTGGATGGATTTCAACTGACTGATAAGGGAGATATAGTTTTCTAATTGAAGAAAGCATTGTATGGACTCAAGCAAGCCCCTAGAGCCTGGTATGCTAGATTGGATGAATTCTTGTTGAATCTTGGATTTAATAAAGGTACTGCTGACAGTAATCTATATTTTAAGATGGATCGAGATAAGGAGTTGATTATTGAAGTCTTTATTGATGACATCATTTCTAAAGGCGATGATGACTTATGTATGAAGTTTGTTGATGAAATGAAAAGTGAGTTTGAGATGTCAATGATTGGAGAGCTAAATTTCATTTTGGGATTGCAAATCACTTAGTTAGACAATGGAATCTTTATATCTCAGTCCGAATATGTAAGAGAGTTACTAAATTTATTTGGCATGGAAGACTTAAAGCCTGTTGGTACACCCATGGTAACCATATGCAATTTAACATAGAATGATGATTCTCCTAAGGAAAATAAAACAAGATACAGGTCAATGATTGGTGGATTACTTTATTTGACTCAGACCATACCAGACATCATGAATGTTGTATGTATGGTTTCTATATATCAAGTTGATCTAAAGGAATCCCATGTGACTACTGTAAAGAGAATTTTTAGATACTTGAAAGGGATAGTTGACTTTGGTCTTTGGTATCCTAAAGATGATGATCTTACTTTGAGCACCTTTACTGATGCAGATTGGGCAAAAGATGTGGATGACAAGAAAAGTACTAGTGGTGGTGCCTTCTTCTTGGGGAAGAAGTTGGTGACTTGGTTAAGTAAAAATCATAATTCCATTTCCTTATCTACTACTGAGGCAGAATATATTGTCCCTGCAAACAATTATACTCAAGTAATATGGATGAAGCAGATGCTGAGAGATGTTAGAATTGAGTATGATGAGCCTATTTATATATTTTGTGATAATTCAAGTGCCATAAAAATTTCCAAGAATTCGGTGTTGCATTCAAAGAAAAAACATATATCTATCAAATATCACTTTTTGAGAGACAAAGTAAGTGATAAAGAAGTCGGACTAGAGTATGTACCTACTAAGGAGTAGATTGCAGAAATATTTAATAAGCCATTGCCTAAAGATACTTTTGAGTATGTCAAAGGGAAGTTAGGGGTGATTTCCCCTCCTAATCAGAAACAAGATGCAATATAGTTTTTTTTTGAGCCTATATAGTTTATTCTCTGGAAGTTTCAGAGGTGTGCATCAATATTGGAGTAATTTGTGAGTTTTTGTGTTCCTACAACTATTTTTTCACTGTAGCTGGTGTTTCTGAAAGAAGAGAATGTAATTATGGTAATTTTAGTTGCTTTGTATGCTCCTGCAATGTTCGTTGATGGTTCTAGATTGTGCTCTATCTTTTTTGCACATCCACGTTGATCGGTGTGCTCGTGATTGAAGATGTTTCCTTTGCATGTTCAAGTTTTTATGTTCTTAGCCGACATGGTGGTAGTAGCATTTTGTGGATCCTTGTGGATTAAATTTTGAATGTTTGGAATGTTCGAGGATGTTGTTTTAGGTCTTCATTATGTTGTGACTGACTTGGGTTGGTATGCATTGATATTTTTCATGAATTGGGGCAGCAATTTGTATTAATTTATTCTTTTATTTTTGGTTGACAAAGTTGATGTAATTCCATGAAGCATATATATAAGAGAAATTGTCTTCTTCATTTGAGATGTAGATGAGTGAAGTGTGTAATGCAAATGTGTGAGTGAAATGTGCTAATAGAGATCAGATCATTTGATTGCAGAGTAGAGTGTGAAGAAGTTTGAGGGAAGTGTGAAGAAGTGTTTATGTGCTTAACCGAGACTGTCATCAGGATTTTGAAAAAGCTACTTTCTCAGTTCAATCTCTTTAGATGGATTTAATCTAAAATTTTTATGTAAGACAGTGTGTCTTCTTTGAGCAGAGATCTCTAGGCAGTGTGCCTGAATGCATGTGCATTCCTTATTCATTTTACTTATACTTGTAGCAGGGTATAACTTGTGGGTTAACCTCCATCATGGTTTTTCCGCTAACAGGGTTTCTACGCAAAATATCTTGGTGTTATGTGTTTTTGATGTGTTGTTGATTCATGCTTACACTATTATTTATCATATCTTAGATTAAAGGTTAATAAGGTTAAATGAGTTTTAAATTATGTGACAACTGATTCACCCCCCCTCTCAATTGCCTATCCTTGTTTTTGCAATAGTTAATGTTTGTGAATCGAGTAAAGGAAGTGGGAGAACTCACATAGAAACTTTCAACATCCATTGGTGGAATGAGAAACTCTACTTGGAGCCGCCACCCCTTGAAGTTCTACAAAATCGCTATGGATTTGGGTATGAACTCATTTCTCGATATGGCTGTGGGAAAAAAGGCCTAGGACATATCAAGAAAGGAATCCAAGTCCCTATCCAGTTTGAGCAATGATAATGCTATCTAGGTTTGGGATACTCTTTTGAGCAGTCTAAACAAAAACCTTGGTGGAGTGTTAATATGATTTCAGCCGAGTCGTTGAGTTTGGTCCATCCTGATTTGATAGAAGAAAGGGGACATTCCGAGAAGGTTCCTTTGGATGTATTCTCTTTAGATGAACCATTAATGGTGCTTACTATTTGTTGCCTCCTTATCATCACAAGAAATGATTCCCATATCACTTGCATAAACAAGCATACTTTGGAGAATCCATTTTGAGTATCGATGAGGAAGACCCTCTATCTAACATCAGTGATGATGTTTCAATATCTCATCATGAGGATCGTAGTCCTCTCCCTAAAGGAGATACTATTGAAGTCCCTGTGCATCCTAAATCTTCATAAAAGGTAATCAAGATTGGGAAGTGTCTCTCTTCTGAAGAAGTAGATGAACACTCCAATCTCTTATATACTTTCCCTGATATCCTCACTTGGATGTATGATGATATGCCTGATATTGATGAATCCATAGTGGTCCATAATATCATCCTATGTCCCAACACCAAGTCGGTTAAGAAAAAAATTTGAAAGATCAATCTGAGGGTGGCTTTGATGGTCAAGACTAAGATAGAAAAGGTACTAAAAGCAGGCTGTATCCATCCAATTGGCTAATCTCCTTGGATTTTGAAAATAGTTGTCGTTAGTAACCCTTATGGCCGTATTCGCATATGCATTGAATTTTGAGACCTTAATAAGGCTTCTCTTAAAGATGATTTTTCATTACCTAAAATCGATATGATTGTTATCTTTTATGGATGGCTTCTTGGGTTATAATCAGATTTGTATTAACCTAGATGATCAGTACAATATAACCTTCACTACCCCTTAGGGTAATTTATGTTTTGTTGCCATGCCCTTTGGTTTAAAGAATGCAAGAGTGACTTACCAACGAGTGATGGCTCTGATATTTCATGATTTCATTCATTAAATCTTAGAGGATTATGTTGATGAGATCTTGGTGAAGTCTATAAATCATCAAGATCATGTGAAGAACCTCCATCTTATCTTTGAAAGACTTCAACTCTACAAGATGAGACTCAATCCCCATAAGTGTGTCTTCGGCATAGATGTCAAAAATATTTTGGGGTTTATAGTCTCTTATCGTGGAATCGAGGTTAACACAAATAAAATTGATGTTATTTTTAACATGCCTCCACCAAGGAATATTACTAAGTTGCAAAGTTTGTAAGGAAAGATTCAGGTGATTCATAGATTTATATCTCAATTGGTTGATTGTACCCTCCCTTTCAATCGTTTATTTAAAAATGATGTTCATTTCATATGGGATGAAGAGTGTCAGAAAGCCTTTGAATCAATCTAAGCTAATTTGTTCAATCCTCTTGTAGTGATGCCAACTATGCAAGATAGACCTTTTCTTCTTTACCTTGCTGCATCACCATATGCTTTGGCAGCTTTCCTAGCTTAGTATGATGACATAGGAAGGGAGAGAGTGGTATACTACATTAGTTGCATCCTTATTGATTATGGAATCCGTTATTCATCCATGGAGAAGCAATACCTTGCTCTTGTATTCACTACATAGAATTTGAGGCACTACCTTCTCCATGCTGAAATGCACATCATAGTGAAAACATATCTTTTAAGACATTTGTTATCTAGTGTTGTCCTTGCTAGGAGATTGGCGACGTGGGTCATGTTGCTTTCTGATTTCGACATAAAATTTTTTACTCTAAAATCAATAAAGGATCAAGAAGTTTCTGATCAATTAGCAGATGCCCCCTCATCTCACTCCTTTCCTAGGTTGGATTTTTTTCTTGATGAGAATATTTTCACAATTAACTATGATCTCGAATGGAAGATGTACTTCAATGGGTCAAGGTGTTAGACTGGTTCTAGAGCATGAAGGAAAACTATTCCCTTTATCCTTTTGATTAGATTTTCCTTGTACCAATAATATCACTGAGTACGAAGCTCTTATTTCTGGCTTACGTGTCACAGTTTCACTAAAGATTAAACATCTTCGTATACTAGGTGATTCTAAACTTATTGTGAATCAGATTACGGGAAATTATCAAGGTAAACAAAGTAGACTGTATCGATACTGAGACCACACTTTGTCCTTGCTCAACCAATTTTCCTCTGTCACAATAAATAGTGTCCCTAGGAGAGAAAATAGACATGTCGATGCCATGGCAAGTGTTTCTTCCTTGGTACCTTCAGAAGAGGATACAAAAGAACATCACTTTATGGTTTAGGTCATGCGAACTCTAGTGGTTTTTGATCAGCCTAAACCCGAGTCTTTGGTATGTTTTCATACAGACTCAGGAGAACGGTTCTCTAGTATCTACAATTACTTAAAGATTGAGAACTTTCTCGATGATGCTACAAAAAATGATCGCACTCGTATATGAAAACTTTCGGTGTGTTGTGTCATTTTATCTGATGTTCTTTATCGAAAAGCCTAAAACAGCTTGTTGCTAAGGTGTCTCACTAAAGTGGAAATAACCCTTACCCTTAAAGAAGCCCACTTGGGCTCCGAGGGTGGAAATTTCAGTGGTAAATCCCTGGTGAGAAAATTGGTACACATGGGGTATTATTGGCAAATGATGGAACAATATTTCTTCAATTTTGTGAGGAAGTGCCTTCAATGTCAACAACACAACCATCTTATCCATGCTCCTAGTCAAGAGTTACAAAATCAAACTTCTCCTTGGCCATTTGCAAAATGGGGGCTGGATATCATTGAAAAAATATCATCTCCTTCTTCCAAGGGACATACCTTTATCATTACCGCTACGGATTACTTCACAAAATGGGTTGAAGCTATTCCACTTCGATCCATGAATGTCGAAACTATCTATTGTTTTCTCATCAACAATATCATTTCTCATTTTGGATTGCCTGCTACACTTGTTTCTTATAATGGTACACCATTCAAAAACAAGGAACTGAAGTAGTTCTTGGAGAAATTTCACATTCAACATAGATTTTCTACACTGTATTATCCACAATCCAATGGTGAAGTATAAGCCTCTAATAAAACTCTTGAACTCATTCTTCATAAAATAGTTAATAAGAATGGTAAGGATTGGCATATTCAATTAACATACACTTTGTGGGCCTGTCACATGAGTTTTTGTACGGTGACGAGAATAATGCCTTATAACCTCGTGTATGGCGTTGAAGCTATCATGCCTTTGGAGTTGGAAATTTCATCCTTATGGGTTTCCATTAGAGGGTTAATTGACAATGAAACCTACCAAATTAATCACTTACATCAGCTGGATATGCTTGACGATTGTCAGTTACATGCCCTCAATCATCTTAAGGCTTATTAATAGTCATTATCAAGACAATATAATCAAAGTGTTCTTCCTATGACCTTTAAGCTAGGAGACCTGGTTCTATGTGAAAACCATTAGAATGTAAATGCACTACCTGATCAAAAGGGGAAATTCAATCTTAACTGTTTAGGCCCTTAAATTGAAATTTATGTGTATCATTTGGGTGCCTATGGATTATCTTCTATGGATGGAACACCTTTAAAAGAACCTGTTAATGTGATGCATCTTCATTGATACTATGCATAGTGTTATAATGTGTCACATGTGTGGTGTTCTCCCTAAAAGGCAGTAATACTACATATGATGATATTGCTCATTTACACATTATAAAAAATTATATATTTATGACGTGACCATGTGTGTGTGTGTAAAATAAAAACATACATACATGTGTCTAACTATGCTATGTATCCATACATCACATTACATCTTTAAAGGTAATTAGATCATCATTGTATTTAATTAACATGTAACCAAATGTGTTTATTAAATCATGATTAGAATCTAATGAAAACTACATCCATATAAGAAAATAACATCCATAGCATGAACATACATCAAAATGGAAAAAATACACATAAGCAAAGCCATGATACTGAAACTGATATATATATATATATGTCCATGTATGAATCAAATGTCATGTACATGTATCGGGCCACTACTATAAAAAATGAGTTCTTTATGAATATATGTCTATACAAAATATCTAAAAGTATGTATATATGTGTATCTGGCTACAAAAATTATTTACAAAAGATGGGCTCCTTTCCCTATGGTGCATGGCTCCCTAAGCCCTCTAGCTCTGGCAGTCACTCTGGTACTCTTGGGGGAGGTTGCACGGTGGTCATCAATCAGGAATCGGTGTGAATGTGATATGGACATAGCTACCCGTATCCCTCTAAGCTACCCCTGCAGTGAGCATATGTCCATCTTCGCCTAAATCGGCTCTTGTTATAGCCGTTGGACATCTGGCGGGATCACAACTACTGGGTGTGCGTCAAGGTCAATGATACAACTCTTAAGGGTTTCACGTACTTGCTTAGTGACCTCAACCCTTGTCACTGCTACATCTCACTCAACGAGTACCATTCGTAGCTCCCCCGACAGCTGGACACATTGTCCCTGAAGAGTCATCAACTCTGCAGTCAACTATACGATCTTCACACTCTGCTCCTCATAGGCGTTCCTCAAGCACACTACCAGCTCAAAAGTGGGGGCATGTCTCCTTGCTGATACCGGCCAGTAAGCCTGATCAAGAATCATCTTTTGGATCAACACGGTAGGGGCTACCTCTAAAATACACTACTATAAGCCCAATCCATCCATGTGCATCCTTTGCAACCATAGAGACAAAAACAAAAATCAATATCACATGAAATATATACATATATCATCAATAGAAAAATCAAAAGCATAGAAATGTAAACAATGTACTGTGTATACCTAGATCCCCTGGCTACCATGTGGGATCAGAGTGTGGGTCGGTGTTGGGTCTCACATCGTCAATATCGATGGTCGACCCCGATGATGCTAGAGTTGTTGTTGTTGGGGCAGTGGAAACATGTGGTGCTGACAAGATGGGGGTAGCCACAGGGGATCTGATCTACTTTGTCACCTTGACCTTGTAGGTGTCACCTCCTCCTCCTATGCTTGCTCCTCCTCTATGCCACCTTTTTGGTGCCATCTCCTCCTATGGACTAGGGTCTCCTCTCGAGGCACCCTCACCGAACACTGGAGCTGGATAGTGCCTCTCCCACTACCGTGAAAAGTCTACAACCACCTTGAAATCATCTACTGCCAGGATGGCCAACAAATCATGGTCGGGCTCATCATCATCCAAGAGAACAATGTCTATGATGGTGGGGTGAGGGCAATCTCCTACCCTCACTGTACTCCAATGTTCCCTAGTGTATGTAGGCACATCTGGTGGGATAGTTTGGATACGGTCGTGATGCCACATGACTTGACTCTAGTAGTAAGGAACTATAAAAAAATCATCATGAATTATCAAAAAATGGTCCTGTTCTAGGTTCCTCAAGTACCTATCATCGTCTGTCCACTGGAAATATCGATAGGGTCTCCATTGAACCTCACCCGTGGAAATAGTGTCAAACTGTAGCCACCAAAACTATAAATATTTTGAACCTCCACAGGCCTGTCATGTCATACCAGTGAGCCATGGGAACTTGATATGACCATCACTAGGGAAAATTGACTGGGTAGGTTCACATGATGTGAGCGAAAGCCCACACTTGCAAAATTGTGCACATTGTAAGACTACGGTACTCATAATGTACATATCACCCCAACTCTTGGTAGAGGTGCGCTAACATGTTTCACCCCAAGAAAAAATAGTATGATGCTCTACCAGCTCTCTAATAGTATGGATGAGGCCCCTATGAAGGTACGAGTCTCACCTATCTATAGTGATACGGAATACAACAATAATAACCATAACTTGATGTAACAACAATGTCGTGGTCCTCTCCTGGTCATACTAGTGCGATAGATGTGACTTGTCATCTCTATCATATGTCCTCCCTATGCAATAGAGGATGCCCTCACTCCACTCCTACACTGATGGGGTGTCATCTAGGGCCACCCATCGTTTGCGAATGGGTAACTTGAGGATCTAATAGATGTCCTCACGTGTGATAGTCATCTCCCCACAAGGTAGATGGAAAGATGATGTCATGGCATCCCACCACCCCATGAGGGTTGTGAGCATCCTCTCATGGTATCTCATCTCTAGCATAGTGAACACGTTCTAGAGACTGACCCACTCCAGATGTGTGATCTCGTCCTCTAAGAGGCAATTCCTCTGCTCGTGGATGAGTCAAAATGCTTGCCCTCTTGGATGCTCCCAGATCTCCAAGTACTCTTGCAAAAAAGTGCAAAATTCTAAGTCAGAAACATCCAAATTCATCATAAAAATAAGAAAAAAGTGCTTAAAGACATATGTGTGTCACGTAGATGTCTACGCATCACGTATGCATCTCAGACCGCTATGGTCACTCGAGGATGTTAGCACGTCCTCGAGATGACAACATGGACTCGGGATGACAACGCGAACTTGAGACTTCAACGCGTGTCTTGGACGACAACAAAGATGTTGGGTGTGAGTGCGAAAAAGAGATGCTTGCGCAACTCATCAAGTGAAAACATGCAAAAATTCAACTAAATTACACAATAAATGAGGCTTGGAGGCCTACCTGGTTCACCTCATGGCCCTCAATGATGTCCTCACACAGCTCCTCCAATCTTAGCTCCTCGTACTCTCTCTTGCTCGGTATTTTTTTGACTTTTCTCTCACAAAAGTCAACAATTTTCTCATAGTGAATAGTTAAAATGACCCTTGTAGGGGCCTACCTAGGTATATATAGGCCCCCCAGAGGCCATTTTCCCTAGAGATTGTGGCTCCACGGTTTCTCCTAAATTTACCCCACCACACTGGGGAAAAACTTAGGAGGGGGCATATAGTCACCTCTTGATCTTAATTTTCCTCTGAATCAATGAATTTTCTTGATCATTCTTCTCTCTGTAATAGTTTCTTCCAATTTTTCAAAGCTGACTCAAAATTTAAAGTTTTGCAGTATAAAGTTTTGAACAATATTTCACGACCGTTTTGTTGTTGTTTGTTGAGCTCGAATGTTGGGGGCATCCTTAGTACTAGTTAGCTTGACCTCAGTGACCTCTATGGTCCTTCTTTCTTGGCTCGTAGTTTCGTAAAATTCAAAATTCAAGTGAAATTTTTCTTCTCTACTTTGGTGAGGCTGATTTTTTCCAAAATCGAGCCAACTAAAGTGGGGAAAAAATTTAATATCACATAATTGCACCCAGGGGAAATTCCACATTTTCACATCTTCCCTAGCATTTATGACACCTTAGAAATATTAATGACAAAATCCCAAGAGTCAAAATTTCACGATTCTGATTCGATGTGGAAATATCACAAAATGACAGAAGCCTGACAAGGCATTTCCCAAAAATTTAGGCTTTGGATGCTTGTGCAGCACGCGGACGTCCGCGCGGCGTGCTAGCATCCTGGAATTTTTTCAAGTTTGAAAGGATGAATCTAGGATCCTAACCCTTGTGACACATGTCCTGGCGGTTAGGTCTTAGATGTAACAACTCTATGCCACCCTTGCATGCATGAAAACCCCTTTTTGGCTCTCATTTTGGGGTTGGAAGCCATCAGTTGAAACACTATTTCCATTTTCTCTAGTCTTGGGTAATCTTCATCCTTGATAGATAGACTTCTACTAGCAAATCCATGCCGGACTGAGGTCCCTCTACCAGCTACAGCTCTCAAGCAAGCACTCAATGGTGCGCTTGTGTGCTCTGAAGAGGGTTTTGACCCATTTGTAACACTCTCTCTCTCTCTATCACTCTTTCCTACTTGTCCATTTACTACTTTGTGGTGCAGGCTCTACTCCGAAGCAGGTTTTTGTATCACCACACACTTTGTTTACATTCTTTTCCAAACCTGGTTGTCCGTTGAGGTGGGAAAACCAAAATGGGGGTCTGACTGAGGTAGACCCCTATATAACCCCAACCTTTTCCACTTGATATTTTGTGTGTAGGTTAGGAAGTGAAGATTGGAGAAAATAAAACCAAGCATCCAGTACAATGTAATCTTCCTTCAACTTCCTTTTTGTTTTTCCTTATATTCTAGTTTTTTGTCTGATTATTTGACCTAACACGCCTTGACCCGAGTTTAGAGGCGAGATTCAGTTCTACCCGCTTGAGCTTCTGGGCTCCTCATAGCTTAGGAAGTTAATGCATCTTTTGGATGACAGCGCATTGCGCTGACATCCTGAAAGCCTGTTGATGTCATTTAGTTGAGAGCTCTCTCATCAGAGGTAGAAATCTTAGAGTTTTTCTCTCTCGGGGTCTAGGATAACTTTCCTATGTTTCTTCATTGTTTTTTCAATTTATTCAAGTTGAGGTGTATAAGGGAAGTTCATACCCTAGTGATCTCTTGAGAATAAACAAACCTATGCGCAATGAATTCCCCTTATATCACAGGAACTAATATTCATCTCATTAGCATGTTATAAGTAAAATTATCCACTATGTTGAAGAAATGAAGAAGGAATAAACTAATAGATGAAGATTATGAAACCAAAAAAATCAAAGGAGAGAGAATGGGTGGTGGCATATCGTGAAAAGAAGAAATTGGATACGATTGACGAAAACAAGCCAACTGAAGAGGAAAGTCAACCATCAAAAAGAGAATAGGCATTGACAAAATAAAGGGCACGAATGTGAAAGAATTGTGGTGAGACAGATTCAGATATCGTAGTTAGAGACACACCCTCTATAGCAAGTGAATACGAAGGGACACCATTAAGCACAAGTGAACATGGAGGGACACCATCTACCACAAGTGAATATGGAGGTACACCATCTATCACAAGTGAATATGGTTGGACACCATCCACCACATCTCAAGTTGAGAGTACATCATCACTCGGATTTGACAAAGAAGGTATGCCATCATCACCACGTGAACTTGAAGGTATGTCTTCTACTCCATCCTCAATCAAAGGTATGCAATCTAGGCCACCTCAATTAAATATTGATGAAATTCCTAATGTTGAGATGTATGTACCAAGGAGAAAACCACCTAGAATTTTGCATAGAAAGCCAAAGAATTTGATTAATATTGATGAGGATATTTTGCAACACATGGAAGGTAAGATCCCAACACACACTTCTAGAAGATATGTTGATAACATTTGGAAATTGTTCTTTGAAAGGCTAAATGAGACCGCAAGATGTCAACAATTTTTTGAAATGATGTAGGGTATAAAGTATAGAAACATCATGAAGACTCTTGGATTGAGAACATTGAATGCATCAAGTGAAAACACTATTGTGAAGAATCTAATGGATGCTTATGAGAGTGTGGGTAAGAACTCATGCTCAAAGGATAGTAATGTCACCCGAAATGTCATTACATCAACTTTGGTAAGTATTCAAATAAAGAGATCTCATCTCACTAGAAAGACGAGTGAACAAATGAGAATTAGTAGAAAAAATTTATCAAGAGTCGTTCAAAGGCGACAAAGAATTGAGGGCACCGATTCAAATGAATTATGGGCATTCTCGAGGAGATTGCCATGAAAAGATAAAAAAGTTGTTGAAGCATTGAGAACACTAATTGAAGAGTATTGGAAGAATAATACAAGGCCATCTCTGAATCAAAGGGATGTGGTAAGAAGGAGAATTGGTAGTCGAAACTATGAACCACATCCAAAACATTTTTTGGATACGACTCAAACCTAATTTTTTCATAAATTTCAATAGGATTATCCTCAAATTAGTATTTTTCAAAGATATTTTAAAATGCATAAACCTTTTTATGTCAAGATAAATCACACACACTACTTTTTGTTGTAGACTACATATTGAATTCTCTAACCATTATGATGTTTATCATTCTATATGTTTAGATTTGCATACTATTGATGTTTTGCAGGATTGTTGAATACTTATCAAAAAAAAAATGTGAAATAGAGGATGGGCAAATATTCTATAGGACAACATGCTTGGATGGTTCAAGCAAGCGTTGTGGTGGCTTGCAAGGTATGCCAGTATTTCAACATATGGAGAGTACATATGAGGTGGGATAGAAACTAGTTGATTTTGGGAAGTATAAAACAGTGGCATATGTTACAAAAGATGGGTTTCAAGAAAAAGGTGTGATTTGGTTATTCAAAAAATTCTAGTGTATTAGTTTATGTCCATGTTTCATGATAATATAGTGTATGAGTATGCAAGGCATACCCATAGAGCCCGATGGTTGGACACACAATTCAAGCTATGCAAGGACACCTTTCCAGTTGGAAAAATACTATTAGTGATTGAATTTGTAGAGAACTACACTCTACAACCACAACATGAGGTGCAGTCATAGTATTACAACTCCACATAGGTTTCGATATTTGTGCACATAGAATTCATTCATGCAACTAATAGTAGAAAGGACCGAAGGAAGGTATTGAGGGAGTATCACTTTTATATTAGTGATGATCACACACATTATCCAAAGTTCATGCAAGGTTGCTTCCAGATGTTCTAAAGTGATTTGGCTCAGAGGGGCATAACATACGGTCGACATATAATATGGTCGGATAACTATGCAGCATAGTTCAAGAACTCGTGCATGTTCTTCTAGCTGAGTAGGATGCATGTCATTACAACTGTTGAACATATGTGTAACTTTTTTGAGTCTGGGCATGGAAAGGGGGAGCATGATGGTGTAGGAGCATATGTGAAAAGAGCATTAGCATGAGAAGAGTTAAAGTATAAAGACAATGCAAAGTTGACAGGTGCAAAATCAATCGTCGAGTGGTGTAATGCTTCGATGGTTCCAGGTAATGAAGGTACATCTTTAGTTTGTATATTTTTTGGTTTATAGATGATACTAACATTGCACCATATGAGGATTTTTGTACACTAATAGAATTGATTGAGCTACACTCTTTCCTTAGCTCAAATACAGGTTCATGGAGTATCAATGCACAAAAGATGGCATGCTTTTTTTCTTCATGTACAATGCAAGCTTGTAATGATTGTGAGTTAGGGGAGTGGGTTAACAAATGGTTGACAAGTTATCTTATCCCACTTCACACGTATCGCCCTCCGACGACATTGGAACTAACACAGATGGAATCATCGATCGACTTTGACCATGTATCGGATCTAGTTCAACCAGGTACTTGCTTAGTTTTTGAAATTCATATTGTTATCTTACTTTGTAGTGTTTTCATAATGCTGAATAATTTAAAGATATCTACTATACATATCAATGAAGGGCATGTTTATGTAGTTATTACAGATGAAGATAACGAAGAGGGAACAAAATATTACTTGTATTGTTGTGTTGAGGCCAAAAAGAAATTGGAGGCCCTAGTTATAGATGGAGAAAATATTGAATACCCTACAGGCTTAGTTGTTACTGGAACGTGGCTTAGAGGGTACCCACATAAGAGTGTTAAACATTGGTTGTTTCAGGACTTTGACACACATCGTAAGATTCTTCATTACTCAAACCTTGTTGTGGCAACCAATGTTTGTTTGACCAAATATGGGGGTAGACCTTTGAACAAGACCTTGTAGAAGGTCCGTGAGTCTGACCATGAGGTAATACTTGACACAATAAAGAGTAGAGCAGACCCGGATGGTTCATTGGATTAATTTGTAAGCATGCACATTGGTTCTTATTAATTTATACTTGTATGTACATTAATTTTTTTGATGCCAATGCTATAATATTTTACTTTTCCTATTTGTAAGTAACCTACTAAAAATTGATTGGTGTCCCCTTGTAAAAAATTCAGATTTATGAGCCATCCAAGAGAATCTCAACCAAAAAAGAAATGCAACATCCTTATTTTGATGATCTTGAAAAATCTCAATTATGATTTCAAGCCATTATAAAAGTGCGTGCAAAGCTTGGTGAGGTAATTTCAAGTTATTCATTTGAATTTAACCTTATCATGAGCATCTATGATGTAGACATTATAAGAGCATCTCAAATTTGAAGTTATTCTTTTCATGAGAGGTGTTGTGTGCAATACGTATCTTGGAACTCCCAATGAAGATGTATGACTGGGAGTGACTAAGTTGAGAGACTGGAATGCCTATCCTCAATGGAAGTGTCAAGATTTATGCTTTGTTCCCAAGTTGGAACCAAATGGTGTGGATTTGTTGTTTATAAGTGCCTTCCATCTATTTTCATTTCATTTCTATTTTGGATGCTCTTTCTTTTTCTTCTTTTACTTTGAGTATTTGTAAGTAAACTTCTAAAAATTGATTGGTCTCTCCTTGTAGAAAATATTGATTTATGAGTCATCAAAGAGAATCTCAACCAAAAAAGAAATGCAACATCCTTATTTTGATGATCTTGACAAATCTCAATTTTGATTTGAAGGCATTATAAAAGAGTGTGTGAAGCTTAGCGAGGGAATCTCAAGTTACTCATTTGAAGTTAATCTCATCATGAGAACCTATGATGTATACATTATAACATAATCTTGAATGTATGAGTGACATTGTAAAATATCTATGAGAACAGAGTACCTAAGGAAATGTGTATATGGTCCATGGCACCTGCGCCTTCATTTTGTAAAAGGGCTTTAGTATGTAGTGTCTTTATGTTTAAGGTCGTGTTTTTGTTTTGAAATAAGGTCTGTAAGACCATGTTGCAATGTTTTGGGTTGGTTTGGTTAAGAGGAGTCTTTTTGAGTCAATTTGGTAAAGTTGCAAAAAATTGTACATTTGGAGGATTGAATAACAAAGATTCACTATTTTTTATGTTTTCCTACATTGAATTTTGCTGCTACAACAACTTGTACATTTTGGTATGGCCTGGAAGCACTCATTTGTGCATTGTAATTGATTGAGGAGTGAACTACATTTCATTTGCATCTTGTCTCATTTGATTTCATCAAAATTTTAGTGAGTTATCATGTTTTGATAGCCTGATCTACATCAATATAACTAGCATACAGTCTAACTTATTATAAAAACTTCATTTATTAAAACAAATCAACCTAATGATTATATATGAATATCAATATAGAATACATTCTATTTAAATAAACACTTGTAATAAGATTTAATCAAATATTGAAATTTATTTTTGCCTTGAAACATTTGTAATTCAAGCAACATAATCCCTTAATAGTCCAAATTGCAAAAGGGAAACAATCTTCGACGGCCTATTACCCGGATACCATTTTAGTTATGGGATTTTTTTCTGGAACCTCTACAATAACCTCTCTCGGTTTTTGTTATCTTTGAGTTATTTTTCCATGGTGTCCAATTTTGACTTGATGGAAAAAGTGTCAATTGTAAGCAATGTAAAGTTCCAAAGTGGTGCAATTTTTGTTCTGCAACTTGTGTTACCAAACAAACTATTCCAATGCATCTAAATGGGTAAATTTGCACTAGGAATGGTCCTCTTTTTCACCCAAACACATCGAATCACTCCAAACTACGTTCAACAAAATCAATCCCTTAAGAGTCCAAAGTGCAAAATAGTTGCAAACTTCAACATGTTTTTACTCAGATATCGTGATGCTTAGAAAATTCTCATCTAAGCCTATGGGATCATCTTGGGCCCCTCTACAATAACCTCTCTCAATGTTTCCTATCTCAGAGGCATTTTCCCATGGTGGCGAATTTTCACTTGGGGAAAAAGTTGTCAAATGCAAGTAGTTGAAAGTTGAAAAGTGCTGCAACTTTCATTCTACAACTCGTGTGATGAAATGGACTATTCCAATACATCCAAATAGGAATTATCATGCTAGGCATGGTCCTTTTTTGCACCCAAACACGCGGAATCGCTATGAGCTATGTTCAACTAGATTGATCCCTTAAGAGTCCAAAGTGCAACATGGTTGAAAACTTCAACATGTTGTTACTCGGATACCGTGATACTTAGAAAATTCTCATCTGATTCTATGAGATCATGTTGGGCCCCTCTACAATAACCTCTCTCAGTTATTTCTATCTCAGAAGCATTTTCGAGTCATGAAATTTTTTCACTTGGGGAAAAAGTTATCGAATGCAAGTAGTTGAAAGTTACAAAGTGGTGCAACTTTCGTTCTGCAACTCGTGTGCCAAAATAATTGTTCCAACACATCTGAATAGGTATTTTTATGCTAGGAATGGTCCTCTTTCATTCCCAAATACACGAAATCGCTTTGAGATACGTTCAATCGAATCGATCCCTTAAGAGTCCAAAGTGCAAAATGGCTGCAAACTTCAGCATGTTGTTACTCAAATACCATGATGCTTAGAAAATTATTGTCTAATCATATGGGATCATATTGTTCCCCTCTACAATAACCTCTCTCATTTTTCACTATCTTAGAGGCATTTTCCCATGGTGGCGAATTTTCACTTGGTGAAAAACTTGTCAAATGCAAGTAGTTGAAAGTTGCAAAGTGGTGCAACTTTCATTCTGCAACTTATGTGACCAAACGGACTATTCCAATGTGTCTGAATAGGTATTTTTACACTAGGCATGGTCCTCTTTTGCACCCAAACACGTCGAATCGCTCTGAGCTACGTTCAACCAGATCGATCCCTTAACAATCCAAAGTGCAAAATGGCTGCAAACTTCAACATGTTGTTACTTGGATACCGTGATGCTTATAAAATTCTCATCTGATCCTATGGGATCATGTTGGGATCCTCTACAATAACCTCTCTTTGTTTTTCCTATCTCAGAGGCATTTTCCCGTGGTGGTGAATTTTCACTTAGGAAAAAAGTTTTCAAATGCAAGTAGTTGAAAGTTGCAAAGTGGTGCAACTTTTGTTCTGCAACTCGTGTGACTAAATGGAATGTTCCAATGTGTCCAAATAGGTATTTTTATTCTAGGCATGGTCCTCTTTCACACCCAAACATTTGGAATCACTCCAAGCTACGCTCAATCAAATTGATCCCTTAGGAGTCCAAAGTGCAAAATGTCTGCAAACTTTAGCATGTTGTTACTTGGATACCGTGATGCTTAGAAACTTATCATCTAATCCTATGAGATCATTTTGTGCCCTTCTACAATAACCTCTTTCAGTTTTTGCTATCTTGAAGTCATTTTTCTGTGGTGGTGAATTTTCACTTGGGGAAAAAGTTGTCAAATGCTAGTTGAAAGTTGCAAAGTGGTGCAACTTTTGTTCTGCAATTTGTGTGACCAAACGGAATGTTCAAACACATCCAGATGAATATATTTATGCTAGGAATGGTCTTCTTTCACACCCAAACATAGAGAGTTTCTTTGAGCTATGTTCAACCGGCTTGATCCCTTATGATGGCATGCAAAACAATTGAAAAGAGAAACATACACACAACGGTTGAGAAGTCTGAGTTTTCCACACAAAAAGCATATGATCATCCTCAACTCTAGCAAGCAAAAGACATTTTTCAATTATCCTCCTTTTCCTTAAAATAATATATAACCAATTGTAAATCCGTACAATGGTAGAACTTCGAAACATTTTATTTTGCCTCATTTAACAACTTTGGTTGTGAAGCATTTTGTCATTTTCATTTGAAATGATTTTCTGTGCTTGAAAATCAGAGTCTAAGAGAAACAAGTGATGCTCTCACATACATTTATTATTTTTTGTGATAAATAAATTTTCCATTGTTGAGTCCATTTTTTTTTTTTATTATAAATTATAACTTTCTTTCTCCTGAGTCCGTTTCCTATACAAGAAATAATATTGCAAAAAATTGACATATAAATCTTTCAACGTGTTTATATGGCGTTTGTATAATAATGTGTCAAGAAGTTGACTACTTCATCTACTATGAATATTATGTTTTTCAAGTGTTGTGAATATTATGTATACTTTGCTTAATTGAGTTGTTCCAATCAAAGGATTAGATATATTGGAATCTTTTTATGAAACATTTCATGGACTACCAGTTGAAAACATGTTTTTTTCTTTTAGGTAAAGCATTTCATGGAACTCTTTGGATTAAACTGAATTGAGATATGTAAGACCAAGGGAGCATTAGGAAATACATTGCTCAAGGATCTTAAATAAGCCTTCTCTCTCGTTGCAATTTTGGGTGGATTATTACTTTCAAAGTATTGGGAATGTTTTTCCTATTTTCTAGTTGGAAGTTGCCATTCTAGAAGGCTCATCTCTTGATATATTTTATACTCATTCTTAATCAATTATCAAGTTAATAATCAGTGCATTTATTTATAGTTAATCTTTTTTTTTCAATTTGTGCAATTTTGGAATTTGTAACTCTACTAGTATTACTAGAAATATTGATGTTGTTTAACATCAACTAATAAAGTTGTTTAGCATCAATCAATTAATAGTCAAGACAAACCACGAAGGAAAACAATGATCAATGCTAGGGATAACCAATTAATAAGTATACATGTGAATAATTCAAGCATGTACATGTGAATAAGGGAAGCACAAGTACTCAAAAACATGTAAGCCTTGAAGTATACATTGGAATACATGTAAGTCACAAAGTATACACGTAATTTGTAAAGTATACACTTGAATACATGTAACTCATATCTATTGAACCCTGCGTTTATAATGCAAATATGGACACTAGCAATAAAAAAGATTTGTATTAACCAAATATCCATGTAGGCATACATCAATATATTTTGATATAAGTATAAAATATAGGTACAAAATAGCCATATAGGCTTATGAGAATGCCATATAGGCATGCAATGTCAAATATATCCAATAAAAAATGTGTACAAAAATGCCATATAGGCATACAACAAAGGGCTCTAGAATCAAAATCCATCACTCTCCATGCTTTCAAAATAAACTCTTGCCCTTTGCTTGTCGACTAGATGGTGATACATCTATCACTCATTTATGCTACGGTCAAGGAGTGCTCTTGGTGCTCTTCCTAGGGTTTAGTTATTGGTCAAGTCTTATCTGTTACAGTAAGAAGTAAAGACATTAATATATAAAAATTACATTAAAAATAATGATATATTTAATAAAATAATCACTTACCGCCATCTGATGATCACTCTCCATGAGGGAAATATTAAAATACCCATGTTGAGGCATGTTGAAGCCTTGTATAAACCATCCAGAGAGAAATTAAACTATGAATCGATATTGGCTTGATTTTTCACTAACTAACATCTATAACAACGAATGTAAATTGAAATTTAGTAATTTGCCTCATACCTCGCCTATTAGAGTCATTGAGGATTCTATAGTAGATGAAACACCAATCTCCATTGCCCTCTAAAAATTCAGAGGTGTTTCTTCTTGCAACATCTTAAAATAAAACAAAAAATTATTCAATCACGAAAACTACAATAGTGATCCATGTCATGACTTATAATGTATGAGATAATGAACAAAATTTTGAGTACTTATTAAACTATATATTTCTGACTATCATGCTTACTATTTTCCCTATCCATATCTTGTTTGAAAGCACATGTTTTTAGGATTTTACCCATAGCAGCAAGCTAGTGAACCGTTTGATAAAATGCTTTTGTAGACATGTACGATAACTGTGGTGGCATAGAGAAGGCAGTGAATTGTTTGAAAAAATGCCTCAAATAAATGAGGTCTAATGGTGATGGAATGCCATTACAAACAAATGCATGTCATGGAATTCCATCACGATAAGACCACATTTCTTTCAGGCATTTTTTTAAATATTTCATTGCCTTCTCTATGGTATTATTGCTTACTATGATGCTTTGATAGAAATTTTTCCAAGCATCCATAGTTTTTTGGAAAGCACCTATTTTAGGATTTTAGCCATAGCAGCAAGGAAGTGAGTAGTTTGATCGAATTCTTTGGTACACATGTATGGAAAATGTGGTATCATAGAAAAGGTGGTGAGCTCTTTGAAGAAATGCCTCAAAGAAATGTGGTCTCATGGTGATGGAATGGAATTCCATCACCATGAGACCAGATTTCTTTGAGGAATTTTTTCAAAGTACTCACTACCTTTTCTATGCTATTTCTTACTATTATGCTTTGATAAAAAAATTCCAAGCATCCATAGTTTTTTGGAAAGCACCTTTCTTAAGCTTTTAGCCATAGTAGTGAGGAAATGAACCGTTTGATAAAATTATTTGGTAGACATTAATGGAAAATGCGGTAGCATAGAAAAGGCGGTGAGTTTTTTGAAAAAGTGCCTCAAAGAAATTGGTTCTCATGGTGATGGAAATCACCATGAGACCACATTTCTTTGAGGCATTTTTTCAAATGACTCATTTCCTTGTCTATTTCTTTTATTCTCATGGTGATTTCCATCACCATGAGACCACATTTCTTTGAGGCATTTCTTCAAACAACTCATTGCATTGTCTATGCTATTGCTTACTATTATTCTTTCATATATTCCTTCCAATCATCCATAGCATAGACAAGGCAGTGAACTACTTGAAAAGATGCCTCAGTAAAAAGTGGTCTCATGGAATTCCATAGCAAGAAAATGCAATTGGAAAGTTGCTCCTACTTATTACTTATGATATGTGAAGTAATTGCATCACTGCTTATGTTGACTTTCTAAACAACTATAATGTAGTTGAAATTTTGTTATCTATCAACATCTAGTTATTAGTTATGGAATGTGAAGTAATGCTTTGAGTTTGAAATATGTTCAATGCAACGTAATCAATGATATGAATATAAAGTACACAAATTTATTAAGTATAATTCATTAGTTAAACTCATTATTCTATCACCTACGTGTAGGTTTGACTAAATCCACTGGCACTAGGAGGTGTTCCCTCAAAACCTTCAATATTAGCCTATTCAACATCCAAAATCACATATTTAAATACCATCCATAAAACAATGCTATTAACATGTAATAAATTTATAATTTTTTACTAGTTATATACCTCAACGGTAGGTGCAGTGGAGAAATAAGTAGGTGTAGGGCCGGTGTATCCAGTATCAACACTGTGATCCTACAATTTTATTAAAATCATAAAACTAAATTAGTTAATGTTGCATTTAGAAATTGAAATTTAATAAATTAAATTCAATGAATATGATAACTTTTTCCTAAGTATCAATGTCATAGGCCTCATGCAAAATGTCAGCTACCCTCACCATCTCCATAGTTGTAGATGGATCTTGCATAGTAGCCTCTTGAGTGTCGTTGGGGTCATATGAACAAGTCACCCTGCAAGATTGACAAAATGGGATCAAAGCTCACCACTCGAAGAATCCCCTTGATGGCATTGTAGAATAGGGTTGGCATGTTGGATGACACTTTGGGTCAAAGAGCTGATGACCTATAAAGTCTCTACGTCAGCACTCTCCATTGCAATGGAAGGGATAACGATGTGCTCATGAGGCAGCCTAGCGAGAGGTCGTATCCCTTGCCGCATAGGATCCTGCTATGCATTGGGTCTATCTTGAGATGACCCTCCATCTCTACCTTGGAAGTCCCTCATATCAAAATAATTTGGGATTTTGTTCAAGATGAACTCACAGTATAGTTTCCTAAGGAAATATTGTGGGACTTCACAATTGTTGCATGGTGGGTAATCAAAACCCATGTACCACCTATCCCAAAAAAAAATCCTAATTTGTTGGTGATGGCACCAATGAATAGGAAACCTCTTCACATTGAGGGTAAGATTTGCATTTGTGCGTGGGTCAGTGAATAATGAGCACAAATCAAATTTTGTAATTTTTAAATCTTTTACATCCTTATATGATAATTTATCCTGGTCATAAGCCCTAGCCACCTGCTTCCTATCTTGCCAAATAGTTAATTGTTTGCTAATTGAATCTACATGTTTTAAAATTTGTTTGAGTGAAGTTGCCAGGGTCATTTTTTCCATGGTTGAACCATTTGGATCGTTCAACCTCTTGATTAAATCCTCAAATTTTTTTTATTGTTCTCAATTTCACTCATTAAGTCTTTTTGAGTGCTAGGAGGATGTTGAGGGATTGGTGGAGGATATTGTTGTTGTGGTTGATTAACTTGAGGATTTTGTTGTTGTTGTTCTTATTGTGCTTGTTGAGGATTTTGTTCCTCTTGTTGTTGTTGTGCTTGTTGAGGATTTTGAGGAGGGTTTGGAAGTTGATTAACATCTCCTACAAATTCGAAAAAAAAATATAAAAAACAACCTAAAACTAACAAACTCAAAACAAAAAAAAAAACAATCCTTACCTGTCAGACCTCCTAGTGATGAAACAACAACAGTTTGATGAATAATTTTGCAAAATAGCTCCTCCCAGAATGCAAGAGTGAAAATGAAGGGTTTTGGCCACAAGAACAAAAAAAACAGTCACAAGTAAGAATGATTTCAATTTTATTTTATTTTTTTCTTTTAATAGCTAATAAAACAAGTGCATTATAACGCGCTCACGTTATGGGCTCGTTGTGGTTGAGCCTCAGGCTCGTCACACAAATCCATAACGTGAGTGTGTTATAATGCACTCGCATTATGAGCTTTCAAATTTTTTTTAAAAAATTGGCCACAAATTGGTACCCATCTTTTTGCACCCACCCATCATTAACATTGTCATTGTGGAACTAGAAACACTAACACGGGGTTTAACCTAGGAAAGCCCCTAAATGGCTCAAAATTTCATTTCTTTGTGAATGTGCAGATTTCAGGTTTGGAGAGGATTGAAAGAAGCTTGAAAATAATTTATTCACGTTTTCATTCAAACCCTTACATCTTGTCAATTTATGGAAGCTCACCTATAGAATTATTCGACAATGTTCTGACAATTTTACAAGTAGAAAGATGGATCTTGGATTTCACATCAGAGGACTAAAAAATTAGAGCAAGACAACCCTATAAGGACTCGAAAACCCTTGGGAAACTCTATCCTCTTATACATACCAACATCAAACATTCAAGATAGGTATACATCACTCTGTCCTTCCTAGACCTACCTACAATTCTTTGTTTCATTTTGTCATTTGTTGGTAGCTTGCATTTTTAATATTAAGGCACATAGTCTAATTAGGTTAATCAAGTTAAATCAATTCCAATTCATTCCAAGACCCTAAAAGATGTAGATCTAGGTTTAGTTGGCTCACCTTCATGGTTGAAAGTCAATCTAAACACCTTGTCGGTCTCCATCTTAATGAAACATTAGAAAAAGAACACAACACACACAAACACCCCAAAATTTGAATCCTAGGTTTACACATTAGACCTAGGGTTATATTTTTTTGTGTTTCAATAATAATATATAATTTATATATAATAATAATATATAATTTTTATATAATAATAATATTATATTATATATTATAATATTATAAGATATATATTATAATAATATATAATATAGTTTATATGTAATAATAATATATATTAAAGGAGAGGTGAAACTTTATTGTACTTTCCTACCATGTGATTTTTTTAAAACCAATTTCATTACATTTTTTTCATTGTGCAAAAGCATATTTTTGACCCTCAATTTTTTATGGTAGTTGTCTTGAAAGAAATTGAGGACTCGTAAAAAAATTCTTGTCCTCCAACAGTCAAAATTCACTTTAGATTTGGTCGGGCTATAATCTAGGGTTTCAATGCTATTACCTTCATTTGTAATTGATTTGTTATCTACTCTTCTCTAAAACATGTTCATATTCTTATTTATTTTATAATTCACAAATAAAACCAAAGAGATCATTCTATTTGATACATGAATTCTATTTGATACATTTGTTGAGGGATTGCACGAGGTGTCTGCAAATCATGGCATTGGTAATGGGCCATTAACGGTTTGGGATTCTAACCAGTTCACTCTCCTTTTTCCTTGTCTCTATTTCTCCATTGATTCATTGTTTTTTATGCATTTCAAATTTTTAATTTTCAAACTAAAATAAAAAATAAAAATAAATTAATTCAAACTTCCACCTTAAAATATTTGTATTTCTCTTATATCCTCTTAAACTACATTTAATGATTAAGTGGTGTGGTTGGATTGGGGTTTAGGTTAATTAATGGGAGGATGACTTAGCCCCTAGTGAGCCCCCTGAGGCATTGAGGGGAAAATAGAGGTATGGGAGTTAATGTAGTGGTGGTTAAGTCTTTTAGGGATATTTTTGTAGATAATGGAGAAGCTTCAATTCCAAAAAATGCAAGTTTCATGACGGTGGGTTATGGCGAGGTTCATAGGGATTGCTAGAATTGCCATGGAAATAGTAAGGACCCTATGGGTGGACTTGGAAATATGGTTGTTACTTCGAACATTGAAATGAAAAGCTCTTTAATTAGGGAGGAATTTTGGTTAAAATATGTTTCCATTTTCTTTGTTGCCCTTGCTTTTAATTAATTTCTTGTTAGAAAATATTTTTATGAGTGGATTAAAAAATTATGGAAAAATAAACTAGGCATCATGGTTTCATTCTACAAAATGGTCCAAAGGGGGTTGTTCTTGATTTTCTTTAAAAGCCACAAAATTTAAGAAAAGTAGCTATGAAAGAATTCTAGCGTTTGGGAAATTCTATGTTTAGAGAAATAAGATGGTATTTGAAGATGATTAATGAGGAAACAATTATAGTATCTTACCCTAGGTGGTTCACTGTTGGAAATGTGTCTCGTCATTTTTGGGCTTTTCTGCCTCAATTAATCGCCCCTCTTGGAAATTTCTTGAGGGTGGAAGAACCCAAAATAAATTTCTTGCACATGGATGCAATACTCCTTATCACCTCAATTCCAAGATTAGATATCCCTGAAGTGATTGAAGTTGAAACCCTCGGTAAGATAATGTCCTATAAAATTGAAATGTTGGGGGCACTTAATGCTTGTTTTTTGTGTAAATTGGAAGGACATATAAGAAGAAACTGTCCAAAAATAAAAGCGGAAAGTTGGGTCCTTAAAAAAAACCATGAGATAAGTAAAGAAAGGGTGGAAACTATAAAAGATGTTAATAAAGGGGACTTGGGTGCTAAAAAAATATCATATCTCAAATGCAATTCAGAAGTGGAAATTTTAGACCCTATTATGGAAATCATAACATCATTTAACACTGGTGAAATACCAAAAAACCCAAATGATGTAAAAACCATGGCTATCTGAAACATAGTCACTAGAGAGGGTGAAACTAGTATCTCTAAGAATATACACATAGTAACTTATAAGGAATGCTTAGAAATAGGGAAGGAACATCAACTCCTCAGGATGGATCCCCCAAAAATCCAAAAACAAACTACACCAAGAGAAGGAAAAAATATTATTCTAGGGCACAAAAAATGCCCAAGAATTAGTAATGGGAAAAAGTAAGCAATGAATTGCCCAAAATAACATTAATAAAAAATCTAGTTTGAATAAAAGGGAAGATCATTCATCTAACATAAAGGATATTTCTAATAGGTAATATTAGTATAATGGTAAAAAGGTGGTAAATGGAGTCATAAAATTAAATGATGAAAATAATTTAAATAAGGCTAATAAGGGCTCACACCAAAAAGGTCAGACCCCTACTAAAGTTTCACTAGAGAAAAATAAGAGTCCTAAGCTATTGTTGTTGTCTAAGACTGACAATAAGAAAAAAATTATTTCTCAAACCTTAGCCTTAGATAAAAATGAGAGGGGAAATAATAGAAAAGGAAAATGTAAGTAGGGGCAGCATACATAAAAATACAAAGCACAATAAGCAATCTTATCCCAATATAATTTTCTTGTCCATCGCTCACCTCGGGCATGAAATAAGTTCCAATGGATTAGAGACAGTAAAAATTATTAAAAATTGGGATTTGTTTAAAAAAGTGGATCCAAAAGGGGACATGGGGAACTTCAAAAATAAGGAAATCATAGAGGGGAAGGTGCTACAAGAGGAAAGCAGCCCCCTCTAAATGGGGAAAGCGATATTCCTAATAATGAAAGGGATCCCTCTCAGGGTAAAGAATGGGTTAAGACTTAAATGAGGAGAAAAAGAAGGTAGGGTAGAAAAGAATTAGGTGAACCCTACCTAAATAGGAGAGAGAAAGTAGTTATGATTACTAAATACTTTGAAATTTTTAGGAAAAGTGAGGACGATCCACAAAAAATGGACTCCAATGATCTTTATGTTGCAAGTATGTGTAGTTGGTGTTGTCATTGATATCAACATGCTTATGTTTGTGTTGTCATTAATGTTAACTAGTGGTAGTTGAGAAGTTGTGATGATGCTTTGATTCTTTTCATTATGTTGTCATTAGTAAGTTTTATTGATGAAAATCTCTAATGTTTCTTTGATAAGATTTTATTTGTGGATTCTTGGTTGCAGATGATCTTATGGTGATAAGGAAGCGATGAAGATGATGAGAATGTATCTTCGGTGCTTGGTTTCCAAGTTCTTTTGAGAAAATTTGAATAAAAGAGTAAGTAGGGTGTTGCATAGGTTTTTGGTGTAGTTTTGGAAGTGTATTGAAAAGTTTCATTTCTACCTTTAGTTGAATTTATTTGCAGTATGGTACTCCACAAGGTGGTTTCTTGAGTTACAGTGTATGGAAGGTTGTCTAAGTGTACAAGGTGTGTACATTCTTCAAAGAAAGTTCTTGAAAAGGAGTTTATTGGATTTCAAGGTATTTATAAAATATTTTAGAGTGTGTTCAAGTGTTGTGTGTGGTTCGTGAGTCATCTTTGGATTTGAGGAAGTGTGTACTTAAATGTTAATGGTATTTACACAGGTTTGGCCAACCTTGGTTGTTTAAACTAATTATGGATTTTCTTCGATGATTTTGGAAGCATGGAATGGTATATATGTATGATTTAGGTCCAAGTTCAAATGTGGTGTGGTCTTCTTTCATTCCTTTCCACTACAAGAATGCTTAGTTTCGACCTAATTTGAATTTGCACAGTTGAGGTGCTTAGCCGACCTTGGAGAATGTTTTCAAGGTTGAAGAAGGTATAAATAAGTGTTGTGTTGATGGAATATTGTAAGTAGAGAATGTTTAATGCAAATTGTAGAGTTGTGAAGTGTGAATTAGTGAAGTACAGTGTGAGATTTAATGAGTTACATTACTGGAAGTAGTGATTAGAAGGTATCTACAATATTTAGAGAGGATGTGAATGTGTTGGTGATTTTTTGGTGGACTTTTCTATTACATTGAGATAGATTTCTCACTATAACATTATTATTTCTTATTTTTTTGTAATCTAGCAATGTGACCTTCCTTCTTTTGGGTAGTGATCCCTCCATCAGTGAGCCTATTGTATTCGATGTTGCAATTACTTTATATTGTGAGCTAATCCTCGCCATGATTTTTCCCTTCTTGGGTTTTCCACATAAATTTGGTGTTCTATTGCACATGGTGTTGATATGTTTTAGTCTCTATTGTTTTATTTCATGCTAGATCATTCTATTGTGTATTCAATAATTGGTATCAGAGCAAGGTTCCTTGGAAGAAAGATTAACCACTTGAGGTAGATCTAGGATGGTGCACAAGTGGAATTCTCCTTTGTTTGATTAACTGGACTATGTTTTTTGGAAGATAAGGATGGAAGGTTTCCTGGTATCACTTGGATTTAGATTTTGGAAGTTTGTGGAGAATGGATATACTATGCCTACAAATGGTTTGATTACTGTCGATGAGATCAATTCCTATTAGAATAATGGTAAAGCAAGGTATTCTCTTTTAAGTGGCATTTCTAACACTAAACTTGTGAAAGTTATGAATTTGAAATCTCCTAAAGATATTTGGACAAAGTTGGAAAGTATTTATGAAGGAGATGATAAGATCAAGCGAGCTAAGATGAAAAATCTAAATATCACATTTGAGAACCTACGAACGTATGAAGATGAGAACATTAGAAGTTACATGCAGAAGGTGGACGAAGTTGTCAATTTTATCAGAGGTCTTGGTGGAAAACTTGAAGAAGAAGAAGTGGCAAAGAAGGTACTAAAAACTCTTCCTAAATCTTATAGTCACAAAGTTTATGCTATAAAGGAAGTTCGAGATTTAATAAATATTCTAGAGATCAATTCTATGGTGCTTTATCTACTTTTGAAATGAGAGAATTTTATACGAATAATGCAAAAATTGAGACTGATTATAAGGCTAGAAAATTAGAGAAGACTGAGGAATCAGATCAAGAAGATCTCTTTGATGTAGAAGAAAATTTTGTGATGAAAATGAAAAAGGGTACTAGTAAATACAGAGGTAAGTTTCCTTTCAAATGTTTCAGTTGTGGTAAGATATGTCATTATGCTTCAAGATGTCCAAACAGAGCTTTGAATGACAAGAATAAGGAAAACAAAGGTAAAACAATTAAGAAAATTTATTATGTTAGAGAAGATGCCAGTATATCTGATGATGAATCTGACTATGGAGATGATGAGGATAATGAATGTTTGTTCATGGCTATGAAAGTTGAATTTAATTCTACTAAATTTGAGAGATGTGTGAAGGAAAGTGCTCTGAAAACAGGTCACAATGCTATGGTGACTACTTTTCATGCTAGAGAAGAGAAGAACAACTGGATCATTGATGGTGGATGCTCAAATCATATGATCGATGACAAAATTAAGTTTTTTAGACTTGTTAAATATGAAAGAGGCCTAGTTAACTTTGGTGATGATACATTTTCTAAGATATGTGGAAAAGGCTCTATCAGTTTTGATGGCAAGCATAATACAGATGATGCTTTTTATATTAAGGGTTTGAGACATAACCTTTTGAGTGTTGGAAAAATGTGTAGCAAAGGATATAATCTTATGTTTCAGGATGATGGATGTGAGATCAGAAAAGGCTTTGGAACTGTGGTTTTTGTTGGAAGTAGGACAAATAGAAATTTTTATTAGCTTAAAGGTGTTGATGGTCATTGCTTTATGACCTATATTAATGAAAGTTAAAGGATTAAAAAAGCCATCAATGTTGTTTGCAAGGAATGCCAAATTGGGAAGCAAGAAAGAAGAAGTTTCAAAGTCAGAACAATATAATATCGGACTGTTGGAGCTAGTGCATATAGACCTTTGTGGTCCTACTAGAGTAAGAATTCTTCAAGGCGACATGTATTTCATGCTATTGATTGATTATTATTCTAGAATGACATGTGTTACTTTTCTGAAAGAAAAATCAGAATCTCTAGATAATTTTAAATCATTCAAAGTTATGGTTGAGAATGAAATGGATATGAAAATCAAGTGTTTGAGGTTTGATAGAGGTGGAGAATTCACCTCCAATAACTTTAACAACTTTTTTGAGAATCATGGAATAAAGAGGCATGTATCTTCCCCTATGACTCCTTAGTAGAATGGAGTGGTTGAAAGAAAGAATAGGAATTTTCAAGAAGCTGAAAGAACAATGATGAAAGAGGAAAACCTATCGAAATTCTACTGGAGAGAGGAAATTCATACTACTGTCTATATTCTTAATAGAGTTCAAGCAAGAGAAAATAGTGCAAAGACTCCCTATGAGTTGTGGTATCGAAGGATTCCTACTATCAAATATTTTAGTGTTTGGAGAGAAGTTTTATATCAGAAGAGATGAAGAAAACTTAGTAAATTTTGATACAAGATTTGATGAAGGTATCTTCCTTGAATATTCTACTATAAGCAAAGCTTATCGATGCTACAACAAGGGATTGAAGAAGATTATTCAAAGTGAAAATGTCAAAGTGGATGAAGACTTACATAAATATTCAGTGGTGATAGATGGGTATGAATCAAATGAGTCCTCTTGTAGAGATGAAGGTAAGGAAAAATAAGTTCAAATTGAAGAGGAAGAAGCTTCGGAGAGGATCCCTAAGACTTATAAGTATGTGTAGAAGAATCATTCTAAAGATGATCATTGGTGACAAAAATAAAACTTGTTTGATAATGAGAAAAGATGCTATGGTTGAAGGATAGGTAAATCTATGTTTACTTTCTAAATTTGAACCTAAAATAGTGATTGAAGCATGCAAAGATGAGTATTGGATCAAGGCTATGGAATAATAACTAATGCAAATTGAGAAGAATCAAAATTGGGAACTTGTACCAAGACCAAAAAACAAGAATGTGATTGGAACTAAGTGGGTATTCTGAAACAAACTAACTGAGAATGGAGAAGTGGTAAGAAATAAGGCAAGGCTTGTGTGCAAGGGCTACTCACAAGTAGAAGGAATAGATTTTGAGGAGACATTTTCTTTGGTGGCAAGAATGGAAGCTATCAGGATTTTTTTAAATTTTTTAGCACTCAAAGATTTCAAGGTTTATCAAATGGATGTGAAGTTTGCATTCTTGAATGGTGAGTTGGAATAAATATACATTGAACAACCAAAAGTATTTTAGTTATTAGACAAACAAAATATGGTCTGTAGATTGAAAAATTCATTATAAGGACTGAAGCAAGCTCCTAGATCTTGGTATGCAAGGTTGGATAGGTACTTGATACAACAAGGATTCAATAAAGGTACCCCAAATAGTAATCTTTATTTCAAAGTTGAAAGATCGAATCTTGATTGTGGTTGTATATGTTGATGATATAATTTTTGGAAGGAAGGTATGTGCAAGAGATTTGTAGAATAAAAGCATAAAGAGTTTGAGATGTCTATGTTTAGGGAGAGGAATTTCTTCCTTGCACTTCAAATTAATTAGAAAGAGAAAGGTATTTTCATTTCACAATTGAAGTATGTCAAGAAAATGTTAAATAATTTTGGAATGGAAGATTCTAAACTAGTATGTAATCCTATGGTTATTGGTTGCAAGCTAAGTAAGAATGATGAATCTCCTAAGGCTCATCAGAGAAAATATAAATCAATGATTGGATGATTGCTATATCTAACCACTAGACCAAATATCATGCATGTAGTTTATCTTGTGGATAGATTTCAAGTAGATCCTAGAGAGTCGCATGTTGTAGTACTAAACAGGATATTTAGATACTTGAAGGGCACTTTGGAACATGGCTTGTGGTATGAAAAGGATACTGAAATTTCTCTTAGTGCTTATATAGATGTTGATTGGGCAGGTTGTGTGGATGATAGAAAAAGTACAAGTGGAGATGCATTCTTTCTTGGATGCAGATTGGTGTCTTGGCTAAGAAAGAAGAAAGATTAAGTATCTTTATCTACTATAGAGGTAGAAAATATTGCAGCAACATCTTGTTGCACACAAATGTTATGGATGAGGAAAACTTTGAAGGATATTAGATTTGTATATGATGAACCAATTTCTATCTTTTGTGACAATACAAGTGTTATTAACATTTCAAAGAATCCAGTGATGCACTCAAGGACAAACAATATCTCAATTTGGTATCACTTTTTGAGTGAGAAGGTTGCAAAGAATAAAGTGAAGCTTGATTATGTGCCTACACAAGATCAAGTTGTTGATATATTTACTAAGGCTCTTCCTAAGGATACTTTTGAGTATCTTCAAGAGAATTTATGGGTTATTACCCCTCCTTCTTTCAACTAGATGTATAAGGATATGCATCAGCCTAGTGGATTTCAAGATTCATTCTTTGTTTAGGACTAATGTTGGAGGCTACCTCTTAGGGGGAGTAGGTAGTAGAATTTTTGGTTGTTGCAGTCAAGGGGAGTAAGTGTTGATGCAGGTTGGTGATGTTATTTGTTAGATATGTCAAAGGATATGTGCAATGGTTGATGTTTGGTACAGTTTTTTGTGTGCTCCTAAGGGGGAGTATGCAGAGAAATAAAAAGAAAAGGTAGTTGTAGAGAAGTTGTTTCCCTTATAGGTATTGCCTTTGAGGGAGAAAGAAAGAGAAAGTATGTATGTTTGATTTCAAAGGGGGAGAGAGAAAAATAATGTAAAAAAAAATTATTTATCAAAGGGGGAGAGAGAGTAAAGTGAACAAGGAGAGTATGATGTAAGGAGGAGAAATACAAAGATTTGATATGGAGTAGTATGTTGGTGATCAGAGTTGTTATGTTTGTTGTTTATGGTTTTTCACACCATGTGTTTCATCAATGACAAAGGGGAGATTGTTGCAAGCATGTGTAGTTGGTGTTTCCATTGATGTCAACAAGATTATGTTTGTATTGTCATTAATGTTAACTAGTGGTGGTTGAGAAGTTGTGATGATGATTTGATTATTTTCATTATGTTGTCATTAGTACGTGCTACTAAAGTCAACCTATAATTTTTCTTTGATAAGATTTTGTTTATGGATGGTTGGTTGTAGTCGGTCTGATGGTGATAAGGAAGTGATGAAGATGATGAGAATGTGTCTTTGCTACTTGGTTTACACTTTATTTTGAGAAAAAATGAATAAAAGAGGAAACAAGGCATTGCAAAGGTGTTTTGGTGTACAAAGTGGTGTTCTTGTTTTTCTCTACATTTCTTCTATGTTGAATATCTTCTTGTGTGGTTCGGATATGCTGAGCAGAGGTGTGCATACATGTTATGTTCATAATTTTTTTTTTTTTGGATCGTTGTCTAAAGAGAGTTGTGTTCACCAGTGTGTGAATTGTATTATAGTAGTGTCTGGGAGAAATGGTTTTTCTCCATATTTCTTCATAGTTTGGTTTCTATTCTTGATATTTTGTAAGTGTGCTAAAAATATTCAGATCTACCTTCGGTTGAATTTTGAGTGTACTTGGTGTGTACATTCTTCAGGAGAAAGTTTTTGTGAAGGAATTTATTGGATTTCAAGGTGTTTATGGAATATTCTAGAGTGTGTTCAAGTTTTGTGTTTGGCCTGCAAGCCATCTTTGGATTTGACGAAGATTGTACTTAAATGTTAATGGTGTTTACACAAGTTTGGCCAACCTTGGGTGTTTACACTAATTGTGGATTTTCTTTAGTGATTTTGGAAGCATGGTGTGGTGTATATGTATGATTTGGGTCTGAGTTAAGATGTGGTGTGGTCCACTTCCATTCCTTTCCACTGCAGGAATTCTTAGTGTCAACCTAATTTGAATTTTCATAATTGAGTTGCATAGCCAACCTTGGAGAATATTTTCAAGGTTGAAGAAGGTATAAATGAGTGTTGTGTTGATGGGAGATTGTAAGTAGAGAGTGTGTGGTGTGAATTGTAGAGTTTTTAAGTGTGAATTGGTGAAGTTTAGTGTGAGATTTAATGAGTTAGATTACTGGAAGTAGTGAGCAGAAGGTGTCTACAATCTTTAGAGAGGTTGTAATGTGTCGGTGATGCTTTGGTGGACTTTTATGTTGCATTGAGATGGATTTCTCACTATAAATTATTCTTTCTTCTTTTCTATAATCTGGAAATGAGTCATTGGTAGTGATCCCTTCCTCCATTTGGATAGTGAACCCTCCAATAGTGAGCCTATTGTATTTGGCATTGCAATTACTTTAAAATTATGAGATAATCCTCATCGTGGTTTTTCTATTCTTGGGCTTTCCATGTTGGGAAAATGTGTCTGAACCTTGCAATTATATATGATTTATTGATAGGATGTATTTTGGTATGTGGTGACTGATCATGCAAACACTGTACACTCTTAACAAGACATGTCAAGGTTTTTTCCTGCTGACACATCAAGGTTTTTCCCTGCTAATACGTCAAGGTTTTTTTCTCGCTAACACGACAAATTTTTTACCTTCTAACACGTCAAGGTTTTTTCATTAACACATCAAATGAAAAATGACCTTGTAAAACCCTAATTCTAGAAGGTTCCAAAAAACATATTATAAGTGGGTGGGATGCATGTAGACAGTGTATTATGAGAGTCTGATAGTGGTCGTGTTGTCTTTGGATCTCTGAGTGGTGATACTCCTATGAGAAGCTTGCTCTGCAAGTATATTGTAATATTTGTGATTGTTGAATAATATATTGGATGGCTTTTGGAGGGGTTTTTCTCCTGAAAGGGTTTTTCTCCCGAAAGGGTTTTCCTCCCGAAATGGTTTTCCTCCCAAAAGGGTTTTCCCCACATAAATCATTGTGTTGTGGTATGTGATGAGTCTAGTTTATGGTCTAATTATTGATAGAGTTGTTGTCTATTTCTTGCAGTTGTCATAAGAATTTGATTCTCTAATGTTGATATTCTTATAATATTTCCTTGAAACCATAAACCTTGGACATGAACTTTTCATAGCTTTTAAATGATATTGACATGTTTTAGGAACCGTCTGTGTTAATTTTGCATGTATTTAATGAATGTCACTTTGAGATTATTATGGATATGCAGTTTTTGTGCATACTAACATTGTCATGCAAATGTAATTAAGGCCTATGATTCAGGAAGATTCTTCTAGTTGGGTATCCGCCATATCGATCAACAAGGTGGACATTCAATGAGGAAAGGTTCTTGATAGCAGAAAAATTCTTCATGAAAACCAAGTTGTAGCCACCTTGTAAATGTTATTAATTGCTTGTTGAGAAGATTTAGGCATTACTATTGTGCTAGAATTGGGTTAAGGCAAACATTCCTTACAGATTATGTGCATGCGTAGCCACCTCTGCTCTTTTCTAGGTTTTTCCCTACTATGGCATCCTCCGGGTTTGTCGAGGTTGACTACCTTGCTAGGTGGCTAGATAAATAAGATTTGGATGCTCCTTCGAGGGTTTGAATAAGTTTGATAGGAAGATTTCTCAATTGGTTGTACTTGCATTTTTAGTTTTCTCTAATACATTTATGTTGATTGCACTCATATTTTTCTACTGAATAAAATGAAGTTATAAGTTTGTGCATCTGAGTTTACCTTAGTCTTAGGGAATACTTATCCAAGGGGCTACTTGGTGAGTATTCCATCTATTAGCTTAGTTAGTATTTTTTGTTTAGTAATTAGTTAAGAATTTGGCGTTGAATGTTCCTGAAGCCACTAGAATTCCATTATGTGACTGTTCCTACAGCTAAAGCAAACATAGTAGTTTCATGTTTGTTCGCTTAGATTTTCATTTCTGACATGCATTTTAGTTTAATCTAGTTATTGGTTGATGTTCAACATTTATGTTATTTCCTTCCAAGCAATTTACTTTCAGCATTGTGTTTTTCTTAGCTGTAGGATAGAAATCGCTACTTTGGATTCCTAGTGCACATACAGTACTAACCCATTTCAAGTTTACGTCCCTGGGTTGACAATTTAAATGCACCTTCATGATGATTGAAATAGCTATTCAGGTTAGATGTCCAATCTTTGAATCACAGCTACAAGGGCTTAGTTGTTAAAATCATTATAGGAGGCCGACATTTTTGGCACTATTATCGGGGATGGTGTCAAACTAGGAAGTTATTTGGAGTCATTTATAGTTTTCCTTATTGTAGTGTTTCTGGAAGTTGTTCTTAGTGTACCCCTCATTTAGAAGTAATGTTTCCCCTATTATTTTGTCAATTCTTTGTGTGAGTTGGCTAATACTGCGTTGATACCACATGTGTAGAGGGAGGAGGAGAAATGATCATGGGAGATTCCTTCCTAACAATCCTGATCCATTCTAGTTAGTTGAGTACCAGAACCTACCAAGAAACAAATAAGAAGAAGAGACACAACCCTTTGTTGATACATTTCCAGATCTGACCACTTCTAAAGTTTCCTCTGAAGATCAAAGTCTGATTGAAGAACACCTTGCTTTGGAACATCATCAAGTAGGCATGGGTGATGCAATGGAAGCGGACTTAAAAGACATAACCAACCAGATTTTCCTTTCCCCATTGCTCATCAAAATGAAGTGGACAATCTAAAAAATATCCCTATTTCAATCCTTCCTAAGTTCTATGGACTTGTCACAGAAGATCCTGATACATTCTTGTTTGAGTTTGATATACTCTGTAGGAGTTATGACTATACCATTGATGCCCATAGGCTTAAGCTATTCCCTACCACTTTGAAAGAAGTTGCATTAAGATGGTTCATGAGCCTAGGCAGAGATACTATGTATCCACACCATACACTCAATGAAGAATCAAAAAAGGTGATTTTCTTGAGAGGAATTAATGACAGTTGCATAGATTCCTTGGACTTAATGGGAGGAGAAGATATCACCCAAGTTCCTTAGGATGATATCAAGAAGATATATATCAAAACTATTCTAGGGCAGCTTCAAAGAAAGGGAAAGCTTACCAATCCTCTATGGGTAAGTCATCTACCAGTGGAGTTTCAAGGATGGAGATTACTCACTTACTGGAAAACTTCAAGCAAGACATCATAAACAATCTAGTTACTCAGTTGGATTCACTTCAGGCCAAAAATAAACATGAGGAGGTAGAGGCAATGTTGGAAAAATACTGCTGATGAGACAAAATAATGACTCATCTTTTAGCCATATAAAAATTTATATTTTGCCTAATTATGAAGTTATCAAGATTGAGCATGAGGATGAAAATAAGATATTTTTAGTTGCAGCAGTTAAAGATTTCATCATATCTTGTAAATTACGATCTAGGTTCTAAATATTTTTTGTCTAAAATTCAAAGGAAATATGGTGACAAAACCCATTAAATTTCACAAATACCCAGTTCGTGGTTTGAGAGAAAACTTCACCAGAATATGTTGCTCCGGAATTTGTGGGGAGGTGCTCTGGAACTTTGGGGACAACACTTGAAGTTGCTCCAGAATTTGTGGATTGCTCCAGAACCTTTCCAGAATTTATAAAAACAATAATTGTGAGCATTAAAATGGATTGGGATGACTTAGACAGAAGTTGAGAGCATCTAGGAGGTAGTTCCAAGAATTATGGCAAGTTGTTGGATTGTGCAAACAAATGGAGAATATCTAGGAGACAATTTTGGGTAGTTTGAACCATTTTGCAAGCATCTAGGAGTTGTTTTATGAACTTTAATGATACACAATGGAAAGACATGACTTTTTCAGCTATCAAATGCATTTTTGGAGCTTGTTTAAGGGCTGCAAAATAGGCATATTTTTTTTGGACGACCAAAGAAGATTGAATCAACAAGATGAAGAAAATATCTATCTTTTTATCTTAACACATGTTCCTATCTTCTAGCAAGTGGTTGCATAATCATAAAGCTTATCTTTCAGATGAGCTGAAGACAAGAATTCTCTAAAGTCATTGTAATCAAGAAATCAAATGGGGGAAGAGTTCATAAAATAATATAGTTCAATATTTTAGCAGCAATCTCTTTGTTTGTAGTTTCATTTCTTAGTAGTCATTTCATTTCTAACTCTTTACATTTTCAGTATTTCTTTTTACAAGTTTCTTAGGATAGATTTGATTTAAGAATTTCATTTACAAGCTCTTAGAATAGATTGGATTTAACAATTTTATTTCATGCATTTCCCTTTCAATTTTTTTTGTAGAAAAAACATGTCATGCAAATGATTTATTCTCCCTATTGCATATAGCCATGGACACCACCTTGGATTGACATTTATAGTTAAATGATGAGGATTACAATGGCACTCATCAACTACCCCCATTGCAAACAAAAGAAGAAGGATTGCAAATGCAAAATGATAGCTAATATTGACAGCAATCAGATGGCACCCGAGTTCAAACCAATCTAGGGTGATGATGAACAAGTCTAATATGTTGCACAAAGGAGGCCATGGGCTCTAAGATAGGGTATGCCACCATATCCACTATCTTTTGTTGGGCCATATTTCACTTGTTATTCATCTAGTAATCAATGGAAACCCCTATATCTATCCAATTATGGAGGATATCCACAATAGCCTTGGAATGACCCTCCAAATGCTTAGCCCAATCACCAAAAATCTCCACCCCAGTGGCAACAACCTCATGAGAATTGGTAACAATTTCAAGGAAATTGGCAGCCACCCCCAAGAAATTGGTAGCAAACATCTCAATGGAGGGGAAGAGAACAATGACCAAACTAGACAACCAATTTCATGCAACCACCTTCTCAGCCCCAACAACCTACTATAATGCCTCCTATTAATACAAGTTCAAATGAACGTAAACCTACTCAGCTACCAACTCGAGCCACACCTAACCCAAATAATAAACCACAACATTATCCAGTATACTCTGTCGATCCAAATCAATTCCCTACAAATTTTGTGAGTGTAAATGACATTCGGTTGCATTCAAGAACTAATTTTCCATCTCCTTCCACACCAATTATCACTGAGCTTCCTATGGAAGAGGAAGAGCCTCTGAATGTCCATGTTTAGCCAAGTGCACCTAAAAATCATGAACTGGTCCCAGTCAAGCAAACTAAGATAGAACCACCATTTGCCTAGAGGTTGGAAATTGTGAAGCAAAAAGAAGAAAAGGAGGACACAAATTTTGACATCTTACATTAGTTGAAGCATATATGTGTCCAGATACCTCTATTTTAAGCCATAAAATATGTTCCCATATATGGCAAAGAAATCAAGGAAGCATGCCTTAAGAAGCCAGGAAGGAAGAAGAAAGACCCCACTATAGTTCATGTGGTGGGATAGCTTGCTGACATCATGCTTGGAAAAGTGAATATTCCTAAGTATAATGACCCAGGGAGTCCTGTGGTAGGAGTTTTTATAAATGGTATGCAGATAAAGAATGCTCTGATTGATTTGGGAGTAGCCATAAATGTGATAACTAAGGACATTCTCCAGCAACTAAATATTGCAAGCATGAGACCTACTCCTTCTATCCTACATCTTGCTGATAGTTCTACTATTAAGCCTAATGGTATAGTGAAAGATCTAGTGGTAACTCTAGACTCTTGGGAGTACCCAAAAGACTTTATGATTCTTTCTCCTAAGGCCACACTAGGCGGGTACCCCATTATTCTTGGAAGACCATGGTTAGCAACAACAAATGCTTATATTGGATGTCAGAAAAGAGACATGACCATTTTAGATGGGAAGAGCACCAAAAATATTGTTCTCTACCCTCTTGCTCAGCCATCCCATGATAAGGATGATTCAGTATGGCCACATGTTGGTGAAGAGGTTGAGGAAGTTGATTTTGTGGCACAACTTATGATGTTAGGTAGAAGTCCTTTCCTGCAACTTCAAGATGAAGATGAAGTATTGTCTAACATAATTCCAAACCATTATGAGGTAGAGTAAGCATCATCCTATCATGTATCTGATTTTTTTGTTACAGTGAAGACACTATTGCATGCTCATCCTGCAGTCGCTTCTCTTGTAGCCGCTCATCCTGCAGTCGTTCTTCCTACAGACGTTCTTCCTACAATTGAACTTCCTATAGCAACATGAATGTTTCATGCATTAGTGCCACATCAACTCAAGGTATTGAGAATTAATGAAGTAGCTATTGTAGAATTAACTACACAAGTGCAAGTGTCAGAAGGAAAATATTTGAATATCAATAGTAAACTGAGTGAAGAACAACAGTTGTCATTGGCAGACTTATTGAGGGCCCACCAAAATGCATTTGCATGGTATTATCATGATATGAAGGGATTAGATCCTAAATTTTGCACTCATAGGATACATATAAGAGATGATTGTACACCAGTGAAGTAGTCACAAAGAAGAATTAACCCTGCATTGAGAGAAATCATAAAAAGAGAACTACAAAAATTGCTTGATGTCAAATTTATCTACCCTATTTCAGATAGCCAGTGGGTGTCCACATTGGTAATTTTTCCCAAAAAGGGAGGAAAGTGGTGAGTTTGTATTGATTATAGGGAACTTAACTTTACCACCAAAAGGGACCATTTTACCTTACCATTCATAGATCAAGTTTTGGACTCACTTGCAGGAAAGCAGTACATTTATTTTCTTACTAGATTCAATGGCTATAACCGTATCAAAATTGCATTAGAGGACTAGGAGAATACCACCTTTACCTATCCATGGGGAACCTATTCCTACTCAATACTTCCATTTGGCTTATACAATGCACCTACAACTTTTCAGAGGGCAGTCATTAGCATATTTTCAGACATCTCTCATGATTGCATGGAAACTTATATGGATGATTTCACTACTTATGGTGCTGATTTCAATGAAGCATTGGAAAATATTAAAAGAGTCCTATAGAGATGTGAAGACCACAATCTATCTTTAAATAGTGAAAAGTGCTTCATGATGATGCAGGAAGGTGTAGTTCTTGGCCACTACATCTCTCACAAAGGTATTCAAGTAGGTCTTGCAAAGATTGAGGTGATTACCAATCTGCCTATTCCTGCAAAACAAAAAAGATATTAGGATTTTCTTAGGACATGCAAGTTATTACAGGAGGTTCATCAAAGACTTCAAAAAAATGGTAGCACCATTGTATAATATCCTCACTAAAGATGTTGAGTTCTGATGGACAAAATACTCTAGCAAGACATTTTCTGACTTGAAAGCAACTTTAACTCATGCTTCTATGCTCAAGGGACCTAATTGGGAGTTTCCTTTTCACATCCATACTGATGCACCAAACTATTCTATAGGATAAATCCTAGGAAAAAAATAAGGAGCCATTGAAAATGTCATTTACTTTGTCAGCAAAAATTTGCAAGGTGTTGAAATTCAACTATACAATGACAAAAAAAGAAACGTTAGCTATGATCTATGCTCTAAACAAATTCAGGCATTACATAATAGGCTACCGAATCTTTGTGCACATTGATCATGCAGCCATTAGATACCTCCTAAATAAACTTTTGATTTTAAGAAGGCTAGCAAGATGGTTATTGCTGATGTAGGAGTTTGACATAACCATCATGGATAAACCAGGGAAGGCCAATGTTGTTGTAGTTTTTCTCTCAAGGTTGACCACATCAAAGGACAATCAAGTAATAGATAATTATTTCCCTGATGAACACTTATTTTCCATTATTGTGTAGACACACTGGTATCTTGACATAGCTAATTTTCTAGTCACAGGGAGTGTCCCTCCCCACTTCTCTCCAAAAGAAAGGAGAGTTCTCATTGAAAAATATTTTTGTTTTTCATGGATTGCTAGATCTTTGTTCTACATTGGACTTGAATAGGTCGTGAGGAGATGTGTGAGAGAAGATAAAACATATGATATTTTGCATGCATGTCACAATGAACCCTATGGAGGAAATTTTGCGGCCAAGAGGACAAAAATGAAGATTTTGAACATAGGATATTATTGGCAAACGCTCCACAAGGATGCAGGAAGATATACAAGGAACTGTGACAGATGCCAAAGGATGGGTTGGAAAAAAAAATATGATGATATGCCACTTTATCCCAAGGTAGTAATCAGTGCATTTGATAAGTGGGGACTAGATTTTGTAGGACCCATTGATCCTCCATCAAAAGGTAAATCCTATATTTTGGTATGCACTGATTATGTAACTAAATGGGTAGAAATTAAGGCCATGTAGCATGCAAGAGATAATAAGGTTGCAAAATTTTTGTATGAGCAAATTTTCACATGGTATGGAGTTCCAAGAGAGATAGTGATTGATCAAGAGACTCAATTCACTTCAACCCTTGTTACAACACTGGTCAATGAGTACAACATTAGACACATTGAATCTACTCCTTGCCACCCCCAAGCAAATGGCCAAGTTGAGGTGACCAACAGATAAATTGAAACCATTCTGACCAAAACATTGGCTATCCATAAAAAGGATTGGGCCAGCAGGCTACTAGAAGTTGTTTGGGCCTACAAAACTACTTGGAAAAAAACTACAAGATTCACTCCATTTGAGTTGTTGTATAGAAAGACAACTCTAATGCCCATTGAATTTGAACATAAGCTTCTTAGAACTACAGTATAATTGGGGATGGATATCTTTGAGACACAAAGAAAAAGAATCATGCAGTTGAATGCTTTGGATGATATGGGGAAGCCAACTTTTCATCACATGGAGGTAGTGCAAAACCAACAAATAAGGTGGCATGATAAATTCATCAAGGATAAGAAATTTCAGCCTAGAGATTGGGCACTAATATATGACTCAAGATATCAGGATAATGCAGGAAAATTGTAGACAAGGTGGCTCAGACCGTATGAGGTGGCTGAAGTATTTTCCAATGGAGTTGTTTAGCTTAATACCATTGACCCTGTCAGGTTTAAGCTGTTGGTGAATGGTCATCGCTTGAGATTGTATCACAAGCCAACTTCTAAGGATGAATTCCTACAAAAATTCACTCAGCATGCAACACTTGAACTTCCTGTAGCCGAAGGAAGTGGACCTAGTGTCCCTTCTTTTGGTTAATTGATGTATGCAATTTGTCGTAATAAATACTTCCACTTCTGTCAGGTTCCACTTCTTCACCCATCCACCCATCCATTTCACCTTTCTGTCTCTTCCATTCCATTTCGCCATCATCTCACTTCATTTCATTCCATTCCATTCCACTCCACTTTCATTAATTACTCAAAAAATTTCTTGAAAATGACCACTACTTTCTTCATGATGTTTGCAATAAATCTTCCACAAATTCAGGTACGTGCACATCAATTGTTATATCTTAATTGTCTTTTAGTACATTTATTTAATTGGTGTGAGTTAATATGGATGCTCACCATAGCATGTAATTATTCCCTGCCCTATAAAATCAATATTCCACCTCACATGTGAGGACACATGTGCAAATTTAGGTTGGGTGGAGAATGTATCAATGCCATGTTTGCGTGTCTGTCCGTACTGGTTCATGTCAAAAAAATTTAAGTTATTGAGCCAATTTAAATTCCGAGTAAGGTGACGACTCGTATGTGTGAAATGACAATTCACCCCACCATTTTACTTAATCATATCCTGAATTTTTTACTCCTTTACTACCTTTAATTGCTCCTGTCATAATATTAAGCCAAAAGATAAAATTCAAACAACACCAACATTGGAATTTAGCAGATTTTTAGGAAGAAGAAGTTTGGCATTCAAACGAGAATTGTACGAAGAAAATATTTGTAGAGTAACTATTTGATTGTAGACAATGGGAGGTGGGTTAATTCGAAATGAACCCATAGTTCATGATGTATTACTATAAGATGCACCTTGCCTAGCCGAGTTTAGAAACTACGGATGGCTAGATTATTTCTAAAAGTTGGATGGTTTTGATTAAGATGCTGCATTAGAATTCACCCAGACATTGTCTGAAGGAAGGGCCATGGTAAAGATATTGGAAGTCACGACCACAGAGGAAAGAATTATAAAAGTTACAGGGTTGCCTACCGATGGTGAATAGTACCCTCCTACCAAAGATGCTAGGTTGGCTAGGGATGAATTTATAGAACCTAATGACCCTCTATTGAGCATAGAAAAAAAAGGTGCGAAGAGGAATTCTCTACTCAAGCTATGGAGGCAAGCAGTTGTCTATGTTGTGAAGTATATTACCTGCGAAGGTCACCAATCAAATTTGCATTTTGTGCATTTTAAACTCCTGAACCACTTGAGGCACGAAAGGAGAATGAATGTGCCCAATGTGCTATACCATCTTATTTCGATCCTGGTGGCCAAGACCCAGAAAGGTAGGGACAATTTCATTTCCCACCATTTTCTGATTAAATTATTAGTTGAAAAGTCTCTGCATGATGTGTCTGATATTTCTTGGGAAGAATTTTTGAGTATTGATCAAATTATACTTGATAATTTGTGACCTAGGGTTTTTCCTCAACCTCATAGGGTTGGTAGAAGAAGGAGCAATGTTGGGGCCACTCTTGGTGCCTCAAATTCTGACACAAGCCATAATGGAAACCCTCTTGCAACCACACAGACTATTGAAATTAGTTCTTCTAAGGTAGAGAATTCTAATCGAGAGAGTTCCTCTCCAGATTTTGATGATGATGTCCCTCTTGGCACCCTAATGCGAACTAGGGCACAAAAGAAGAAGGAAAAAATGAGAAAAAGAAAAGATAAAAAGAAAATGGTAGAAAAAGAGGTTCCAAGCTCTAGGGAAAGGAAGGCTAACATTGTTCCTCCTACAAAAAAATAAATCCCTCCCAAAAATCGAGATCAGCTAGGCCAACCATTGATGAAACTTCGGGGGAAAGCCCTAGGCCTAGGGAAACATTACAAGAGGATGTAGAAGCTCCAATGGAGCAGTTGAATGTGAAGGAGAAGGATATATTTAAGAAAGCAGCAAGCATGACATTGGCAGACCTTGTTGATATTGCAAAACAAGTTGAAAATTAGGTGTGTGAGGAAAATCAAGAGTTCCTGTAGCATGAGCAAGAACAAGAACTTGAGCCCCAATAGCTAGAATTGGTTGAGCAATTAGAAGCCCTATAGTTGGTACTCTACCAAGAGCAAGCACAAGTGCCAGGTAAAATTTTGGTAGGCATACATAGGCCCTCTGATTTTTCAATGAACACGGTGGTCCTAAATTTATGGAGAGAAATACAAAAGAGAGAAGAAGAATGGAAAGCAGAAAAACGTAGGTTAAAGAAGGAAATTGAAAATAAGAATGAAGAAATTGTTGTTTTAAAGAAGAAGGTGGATGACATGACAGCTCTAGTACCATAGATATTAGAATGTAGAGCTCCTTTGAGGGTCTATGCTTTTTATTTAAAGGAGAGGCATATTTCTTTCAAGCTAGCAAGAATTATTTCAGGTTTGAATCCTTCTATTGAGACCTTTATGGAAATTTTCAGTGATTATCGGATTGCTCCCCCTGAGATGAATTTTTTTTTTTGTGAATTTTATGCAATATGGAGGAAATTAGGATTATCATTAAATAATTAACTTATTTACTGAAGGGGGGGTTTAATGATATTTAACTAAATAATAAAGATTATTTAACATAATTATGTTGTGCCCAAATATCAAGATTGGAATCCACTGTTATATGTTGGGGATGTCCAAATGAGGGCATTCATGTCTTAGATATAGAATGAGGGTAGTTGGGGTAAGCAATTCAGGGCTTATATAGAAGTTAAATCCAACATTCCCTTGCCCATTAGGGCTGAATCTAGGCATCCAGGAGACATTTTTAAGGATTGGCACATAATTCTATACCAGCCAAGTTATGGCAGTAGGATCCTACGTAAGAGAGAGGCAGTTTATAAAAAATATGAGGAGATGGCAAGAACTACAGGTGACTCTGTGATGGGATACCTATCACAAAGGTGGAACAACCTAACCAATGATTTGAAGCAAGTTAAGCCTCATTCCACACACAACTATGTTGCAGCACTTAAGAGGGCTGATAGGTATATGCAAATTGGAAGAAAAAAAGGGAAATTTTGGCTTCCACTAATTTATCAGCCACCTATCCTACTATGGCTTGTGCCAAACTTCAAGTTTTATAAGTATGACATAGCTAATGAAAGACAGAAATGGAGCAGGCTGAAGAGACAACAAGGGTTCTATTGGGATCCTAATTCAGCCACAACAAAAACTGATGTAGGATAGTTTGCAGTTGCCAATTTTAGGGCATTGACCAAACAAAATCATAACTCTTCCTCTATGGGAGGACCAACAAGACATTAGGTTGGGGGGAATGCCGAGTCTAGTTTATGGTCTAATTATTGATAGAGTTGTTGTCTATTTCCTATAGTTTTCATAAGACTTTGATGCTCTGATGTTGATCTTTTTATAATATTTCCTTGAAACCATCAACCTTGGACATGAACTTATTTTAGTAACTTTTAAATGATATTGGCATGCTATAGGAACCATCTGTGTTAATTTTTCATGTGATTAGTGAATGTAACTTTGAGATGATTATGGATATGCGGTTGTTGGCGTACTAACATTGCCATGCATATGTAATTAAGGCCTATGATTCGGGAACATTCTGCCAGCTGGGCATCCACCATATCAATCAATAAGGTGGATATTCAATGAGAAAAGGTTCTTGATGGAAAAAATATTCTTCATGCAAACCAAGTTTTAACCACCTTGAAAATGTTATTAATTGTTTATTGAGCAGATTTAGGCATTATTGTTATGCCAGACTCACGTTAAGGCAAACATGCTTGACATATTTTGTGCATGCATAGCCGCCTCTACTATTTTTCGCATTTTCCATAATGTGGCATCCTCCGGGTTTTTCAAGGTTGACTGCCTTGCTAGGTGGCTAGATAAATAAGATTTGGATGCTCTTTTGAGGGTTCAAACAAGTCTGATAGGAAGATTTCTCAATTAGATGTACTCGCATTCTTAGTTTTCTGTAATAAAGTTATGTTGATTGCACACATTTTTTCTATTGAATAAAATGAAGTTATAAGTTCATGCATATGAGTTTACCTTAGTATTAGGGAATACATATCCAAGGGGGCCCACTAGGTAAGTATATTTTTCCTTTAGCTTAGTTATTTATTTATGTTCATTAATTAGTTAAGAATCTGGCGTTGACTGTTCCTGCAGCCACTAGAATTCCATTTTGTGACTGTTCTTGCAGCCAAAGCAGACAAAGTAGTTTCCTATTTGTTTACTCAGATTTTTATTTCTATCATACATTTCAGTTTAATCTAGTTATTGGTTGATGTTCAACATTTATGTTATTTCCTTCCAAGCAATTTACTTTCACCATTGTGTTTTTCTTGGCTGTAGGATAGAAATGGCTACTTTGGATTCTTAGTGCACATACAGTGCTGACCCATTTCAAGATTACATCCCTGGGTTGACAATTTAAATGCACCTTCATGATGATTGAAATAGCTATTCAAGCTAGATGTCCAATCTCTGAATCACAACTGCAAGGGCTTAGTTGTTAAAAACATTATAGGAGGTCGACAATATGCATGATATTGTTGTTTATTTCTATTTTAAGTTTTTGTCTATTAAAGATTTGTAAAAGTTTTGCATTATTCTCCTCTCAAGGTTAGTGTATTAAATTGTTATGCTACCTTAGCTACCTTATAATTGGTATCAGAGCTTGATCACCTTTGGTTTCAATTGTGGGTTGTTGGGTTTTTTGAACTAATCTAAATTTGAGTGGGAGCTTGTGCAGAAGACACTTTGTGATCTTGTTGCAAGAATTTTGAGATGGTAAGTTCATCATGGAGAATAGAGGTGGATAAATTTTTTAAAAATAATTTTGAGATGTGGAAGCTAAAGATGGAGGATTTGTTGATAGATTGAGATCTGTGGGATGTTGTTGATGAGAATGTTTCAAGGCTTGTAGATCCTACTCAAGTTGCTCAATATGATGTTATGGACCATAAAGCCAAGGGTCTAATTAGACTGTGTTTGGTATACTTTGTTTTAATTAATGTACATGAAGATACTTCTACACAAAAACTATGGAAGAAGCTTGGAGAGATGTATTAGGCCAAATCTTTAGTGAACAAGATTTTCTTGAGGAAGAATTTGTATTCCTTGAGAATGGAAGAGGGTGGACGAATCATAGATCCCCTAGAAGAATTCAATATGTTGGTGGCTCAATTGGCATCATTTGGTGTCAAATGGATGAGGAGGAGAAATGTCAGATCTTTCTTTGTTCTTTTCCTAATTCATGGGATTCTCTTATTATGGCTATTGGGAGTACTTTTGTTAAATTGAAGACTAAAGATTTGGTGGGTTATTTTCTTTCTGAAGAGATGAGGAGGAAGGTATCGATCACTAGCAAGGAGGCCCTAAATTTTTGTGGAAGACCTAAGGAAAAAGGAAAGAAGAATGAGAAGCATGACAAATCCAAGTCCAAGGGGAGATCTAAGTCTCCTAGAAAGTTCAAAGTTATTTGTTGGAACTGCGATAAGCTTGGATATGTTCATAAGGAATGCAAAGAAGAAAAGAAGAAAAAGAAAAAATTTCATTTTGATTTCTAGCCCAAGAAGGAACATGGTGACACATTCATTGTAGCTTTGGCAACTCGTGCAGGTAATGATGCATGGTTAATTGACTCAAGTACATCTTTTCATATGACCTTTAATAGAGATTGGTTTTATGAATATGAAAAATTTGATGGAGGTAAGGTGTACTTGGGTCATGATTCTCATTTAGACATTGTTTTCTTTTTTAAAGTTAAAATTAGGTTTCCTAGTGGTAGAATAAAAAGGATTAATGGTGTGTTTCATATCGGTAGACTAGCACAAAAAAATTTATCTATGAGAAAACTAATCAATGCAGTTGTGTAGTTAGTATTTTTTGATGCAGGATGCAAGATGGTTAGAGGTACTATGGTGATTTCTAGAGGTGTCATATATGGGAAATTGTATAAGCTTGATGCATGCATTGTTGAGTGCAATAGTACTTATGTGAAAATAAATTTTGTAGAAGAAGTGAGGGTTTCACCTTTAGTAGATGGTCATGGCTTTTGGGTACTCAAGGGTGCTCTTTCTTCTGAGATAAAGTTACCTATAGAGAAAACTATGTTATGGCACCAAAGAGTTGGCCACATTGGAGAAAAGGGTCTAAGGACCTTAAAGAATAAAAACCCTATTGAAGGTTTGTCTGATTGTAATCTTGAATTCAATTTATGTGAGAATTACATTTATGGAAAATAAAACTGCGTTCAATTTCACTCGAGTTCTTATAAATCTTGTGGTGTATTGGATTTTATTCATTTTGGTGTATTTGGTCTTGTAGATGTTCCTTCAATTGGTAAATCCACATATTTTATTTCATTTATTGATTATAATAGTAGAAGGACATGGGTATATTTTGTAAAGATTAAATCTAAATTTTTAAATGATTTAAATAATTTAAAGCAATGGTTGAGTTGTAGAAAAGAAAACAAAAATGTTTGAGGATTGATAATGGTGGTGAATTTCGCTCTAATTATTTTGATAGATTCTATAAAGATTGTGGTATTCATAGAGAGAAGACAACTCTGTATTCTCCACAACAGAATGGAGTTGTAGAAAGAATGAATATGACACTGATGGAGAAGGTTAGGACTATGTTGAGTTGTGTTGGCCTAGAACAAAGTTTTTGGGTTGAAGTTATTGCTACTGCCTGTTACCTGATTAACGGGTCTCCTACATAAACTCTTGTTGATAAGATGCCTATAGAGGCATGGTCGGGTCACAAGCCTTCATTAAGACATCTTAGAGTTTTTCATTGCAACGCATATGCACATGTGCCAAAGGCAAAGTGAAAAAAGTTGGAGAAAAAGGTTGTGAAATGCATGTTCATCAGATATAGTTATGGTGTGAAAGGATACAAGCTTTGGGATCCTATTGCACAAAAGGTAATACATAGTAGAAGTTTTATATTTAGAGAAACTAATCCTTCTTTTGTTACATTGTAGCCAAAAAAAATTAAACATGAAGATGTGATTCAATTTCCTTCTACACCTGAGGAAGTTGAATCAAGGCTCAAGGATAGACAAGAAGTTGAGGAGAGCTCATCTAGCTCTCGGTCTTTAGAAGAGGAGGAAGAACCTACAACTTAGCTTTTTCATAGGTATACAAGGCATAGACAACCACCTGAAAGGTATTCACGTGATGATTGGAGATGTATTTTTTATTTGAATACTAACATGGATGAACCCAGATCTGTAGAAGAGGCACTTGGTATGAATGATGCAGAATCCTTGAAGATTGCTATGGATGAAGAAATGGCATCTTTGAAAAATAATGATACATGGGATCTTGTACCATTGCTTGAAGGATGAAAACCTATTGGTTGTAAATGGGTGTTCAAGAAAAATATTGGTTCAAATGGAGATATTGAGAAGCACAAAGCAAGGTTGGTTACGAAGGGTTACTCTCAAGTTGATGGTGTTGATTATGGTGAGATATTTTCTCCTATTGCAAAAATGACATCCATTATATTTTTGCTTTCTATTGCTACTGCTTATAATTTAGATGTTGAGAAAATGGATGTGAAAACTACTTTCCTTCATGGTTATTTGGAGGAGGATATTTATATGACATAGCCAGAGCACTACGTGGTGAAAGGTAAAAGTAAGTTGGTTTGCAAATTGAAGAAATCTTTGTATGGCTTAAAATAAAGTCCTGGGATGTGGTAATATAAATTTGATACATATTTTTTGAGTTTAGGATTTGAGCATTCTAAATCAGATCATTGTATTTATTATAAAACTGATGGTGATCGTTTCCCATTTATTGCATTATATGTTGATGATATGCTACTTATTGGTAGAGGGAAATGTATGATTTTAGAACTAAAATCTCAACTTGCTACTTAATTTAAAATGAGAGATCTTTGTGTAGCTAAACACATTATTGGGATGGAAATTATAAGAGATGGAGTGAACAAAAAGCTATGGCTTGGTGAAAGCAAGTATTTCAACTCAATTTTACAGAGGTTTGATATGCATGATTGTAGACCATTGTGTGTTCCTGTTTTAGTTGGAACAAAGTTATCTATTTTAGATTATCCAACATCTCCATCAGAGATGGAAGGCATGAGAAAAATTCCTTACTAGATTGTAGTTGGAAGTTTGATGTATGTTATGATTTGTACTAGACCAAAAATTTCCCAAGAAATGGGAGCTCTTTCTAGATATATGTCTAATCTTGGTAGAGTTCATTAGGATGCAGTTAAAAGAGTCTTTAGTTTTTTGTGCGGTACCTCAGATTATTCCTTATGTTATCATTGTTATATGATTGAAGACGAGATTTCCCTTTATATTCATGGTTAGTTGAATTCAAACTAGGTAGGGGATGTTGATAGAAAAAGATCCACCAATGATTATGTGTTCACTTTATTTGGTGGTGCAATTAGTTGGATGAGTAAGTGAAAGGTTGTGGTTGCTTTGTCCACTACCGAAGTAGAGTATATGGTAGTTACTCATGCTTGTAAAGAAGCCATTTGGCTTAAGATAGTGTGTTCAGATATTAGAATAAAACAAGGTATGGTGACAATTTATTGTGATAGTCAGAGTGCGATATGTCTAGCCAAGAACCCAACATTTCATGCCAGGACCAAGCACATTGATGTATAGTATCATTTTGTTAAAGATATGGTCGAAGATGGCAGGTTGAAGTTGGTTAAGGTAGAGACTTCGATGAATTTTTTTGATTCTTTAACTAAGCTTGTGAGCACAAAGAAGTTTAGATGGTGTTCAGAGACTATGGGCCTTTTAGCCCCTAGCAATTAGAGATGATGATGACAAACTTCTGTTGTCCTTGCAAGGTGTTCCATAAGTGGGAGATTTGTTGGGAAAATGTACCTCAACGTTGCAGTTATATATGATTTATTGATAGGATGTATGTTGGTATGTGGTTAGTGATCATGTAAATACTGTTCACTCGTAACAAGACACATCAAGGTTTTTCCCGCTAACATGTCAAGGTTTTTTCGTTAACACGTCAAATAAAAAATGACCTTGTAAAACCCTAATTCTATAAGGTTCCAAAAATCTTGTTATAAGTGGGTAGGATGTATATAGACAGTGTATTATGAGAGTCTGATAGTGGGCGTGTTGTCTTTGGATCTTTGAGTGGTAATACTCCTATGAGAAGCTTTCTCTGCAAGTATATTGTAATCTTTATGATTGTTGAATAATATATTAGGCAGCTTTTGGAGTGTGGGGTTTTCCTCCCAAAAGGGTTTTCCCCATGTAAATCATTGTGTTGTGGTATGCATGATATTCGTGTTTACTTTCGTTTAAGTTTTTGTAACTGTTCAAGATCTATATTTTTTTTGCATTATTCTCCTCTCAAGGTTAGTGTAGGAAGTTGTTCCGCTACCTTAGCTTCCTTACATTCCACGTAAGTCTAGTGTTCTATTGTGCATGGTGTTGATGTTTTTCAATCTCTGTTATTTTCTTTCATGCTAGATCATTCTAATAGATTAAGGGTTAATTAATTTGATATGGATCTAAATTCTTATGAGGGTTTTTGATATTTTATTGTACATTTGACTCATTGCCCCCTCTCACTTGTGTTGTGCATTCAACAATTTAACTTCTTAAGATGGAATGTAAGAGGACTATAATCCCTAGATTGAAAATATACAATCAAAATATTTCTAAATCAGAACTTAGCCAAGGATGTGGTGTTGTTACAAGAGGTAAAGGTAGTAAAATTTACCCTTCAAAAAAATCTTAATATATTTGGAAAGACTTAGGTCAATTTTGTACCAACATGAAAGAGGAAAATGTGGCTTATTCATCATGTTATCTAACAGGTGGACTCAATTTGTGATGGAATATGGGGCCTCACCATGTAATAGGGTAGTATGGTTGATTATAAAAAAAGATAATTGGAAATTTGGCCTCTACTCAATATGCCTCAAATGAATATAGGGAGAGGAAAAATTTATGGAAATAGATGTATGATCTACAATATATTACATGGATAGTGGGAGGTGATTTCAATATTATTAAAAACATTGAAGATGAGTATGGTGGCTTAGACATGGGTTGAAAAGGGGAGGAGAAATACTTTTTGTATGGGATGAAAAGGAAACTCAAGCTCTTCAACCCTATGGATGGAAATAAAAAATAAATAAATAATATTTGGTTTACTTGGTGTAACTTTTAAAAAGGTAACAAAAGAATATACTCTAGGCTAGATAGGTTCTATGCAAATAGATAATTCTTCAAATTTGATATAACTAAAGGGGGTGATAGAGTTAGAGTGCATCCATACACATTATTGAACCACCACCTTATCAATGTAAAGATCATAATTATGAAAGAAAATTCCAAATAAATTAGAAAGGATGGTAAGTTTATGCTAAATACAAAAATGTTAGAAGATAATGACTATAATGAGGCGATCTTTACATTTAGGGAAATTAACAAATGGATGTTAAAAGAAAAAATGATAATAGAAAGATTGAATAATAATATTAAAGGCTAAAAAACTTTTCCAAACTACAAGAAAGAAAAAAAGCTATGAATTATAGAAGAGAGGGAAATGCTCTACAAGAAAGTCTCTTCAATCTGGAGGCTAGCTTGCAAAGAGACCCTAAAAGTGAAAATTTGAATGAGGAATTAAGTTTCATTAAGAACTCATTGAGAAAACTCCAAACCAATAAGATTAAAGGATAAAAGACTAGGGAAAAATGAATTGCTTGATTAATAGTGATAAAGGATCCAAGTTTTCCTTTATAATATTAAAATAATAAAAGCCCAACAAAAAGGGTAGGCTCTATTTGGGTAGAAAATAATCTTGCAAATGATCTAGAAGATGTAAAATTGCAATTTTATTACTCTTATAAAAACCTTTTTACAACTAAGGGAGGAAACTTGCAAAGTCTTTTAGCTAGGGCTAAATGCAAAGAGGTAATCCCTAAAAGGATTGCCAAAGAGGATGAAGAAAGACTAAAGAAAGACATAACCAAGGAGGATATTTTAAAAGTAATTCAAATTCTAAAAAAAGATAAATCACTAGGGGAAAATGGTCTACCTATGGATTTTTGAAAAATAACATAGATTGGGTGAGTGGTGACCTATAATAGGTCTACTCTAAAGCCATTAAGAGAGGATCTCTTGGGGATGATATTAGTAAAGGTTTAATTAAACTAATACCTAAAGGTGGTGATAAATCCTTAATAAAAAATTGGAGGCCAATCACCTTACTGAATGTCTCATATAAGATATTAGAAACATTCATTGCATTGAGACTAATAGATATCCTTTCTTCCTTCATAAGAAGCACTTAGACGAGATTCATGAAAGGTAGGTATATACTTGAGAATCTAATAACAAGTTGGGAGGGTATGGGATTGGAAAAAGGGTCCAACCAAAACATAGGTATGTTTTTTCTTGAATTTGAAAAAGCATACGACATGATTGAATGACCTTTCATATTGATGAAATTAGAAGCTTTTAGATTTCCAAACAAGTTTTTTCAAATGGTTAGCACTTTGATGTAAGATGCAATTACTCAAGTGGAAATAAATGGAGTATTGACAAATAATTTCTCACTATAGAGGTCAATAAGGCAAGGATGCCCTTTGGCCCTAGCATTATTTGCGATAGCATTTGATGCTATATACTATCTCTTAAGAGATTCATCGAAAAGAGCCAAGGTTAAAGGACTAACCCTGCCCAATGGGGAAGATCTCTTGAATATTCAATTCGTTGATGACACAACATTGCTTGTTAATCAAGAAGAGGAGAATTTTGAAAACTTGATGCATAAACTAAACATATTTTGTGCAACATCTGGAGCAAAGATATCAAAGGAAAAATAAATCATGTTAATCTAGGTAAATACTCCTCTTGTTTGGCTAACCAAATATGGATTTCATGGTGAGATATTTGGGTATCCCATTTTCTATAAACCCATGTCTAAAAGATATGTGGAACAAAGGAAATTTTGAAAAAAAGATAGATAAATAGAATAAGTGATACTTATCAATGGTTGGGAGGCTGCAAGTTTGTCGAAAAATTCTCTCCTCTTACAGTTTTTATTATTCCTCTATGTGGTTATTTATCAGCTACCAAATAAACGATATCAAAAAATAGGAAGTTTTTTTGGTCCAAGATTGGAGGGGAAAACAAAAAGGAAAATAGTAAGATGGGAATGGTGTTGTCTCGATAAGGGTTCAAGTGGACTAGGGTTGAAATACCTAAAAAGAATAGGGCTTATGCCTTGTTGTTAAGTGTATATGTAAAGCAATAAATGGTAACAAACCATGGAAGGTTCTAATAAGGATCAATTTTCAGTTAGCTACCCCTAAAAATACAAAAGCATGGAAACACCTCCCCCTTTGTGGTTTACTATTTTTCAATTTCCTAGTGACCCCTATTGGATCCTATGTGTTCAATCCTATGGAAGGCCTGCGAACAAGTTAATAATTTGTTAAAAAAAAAGATAAATGGTTGATAGAAATAGTAATACAATTTTTCCCTCTAGTTCAATTTGGTGGAACCTTTATCGCAATGGGAACCCCCTTGCATTCATACAAGGTTTCTCAACAAAAAATTGGAATATGAAAGCTATAAATTTTTTTAAGAATATAATATGTAATTCTCACCTCAAAAATTGGGCTTCCCTTGGCTCAGAATTTGATCTGCCTCCTTCCCATAAGAGGGCTTATATTGTCCTAATAGAAGTATTTAAAATTGTTCATTTCCTAGTAATTTTTGTATCTAACAGTGAAATCATGGACAAGATAAAATGGAGTCATGACTCTGATTTAGAAAAAAATCAACCTAAGCTATTATGCAAGTCCCTAGTAAGCACACAAGAAATTTTCAGACAATTAAATAAGTGTTGGAACTTAGAATTAAAGGAAAAAAATGTATCAACATTTTTAAATGGATGTGGAATGAAATTATTGAAGCAAAGAAATTTTGTTTCAAATGACAACTTCTATTGCATAAACTTCCAAGTGTTTTTTCTTCCCAATGTATGAAAATGTGTGAATTTTGTAGAAAACTTGAAAAATTCAATCATATATTCTTTGAATGTTTCTTTGCTAAAGAAATTTGGTTCATGTTTTGTGTAGAACCAAGAGGATCGAGGGACTTAAATAAAATAAAGTGGCAATAAATTATAATGGGATTTATTGAAGGATTACATAAAACGTTAAATATATTTTGGTTAACTAGTGTTATCTACTGAAATATTATGGTTTATTTGGAAAGCTAGAAATGAGGAATGGTTTCAAGGCAAAAGGAGAGAACTTAGTGAGCCTGTTAGAAGACTCATATTTTCTAATATTTTAATGCAGGTCACAATGACATTGGAGATATCCAAAAGCAAGTTTGCAAAGCTATGAAAAAATGAAAAAGTGGAGGTCTACAAAGATGGAGTTGAATATCCAATGAATTTTCCACTTAATAAGGAGGATAACATCTCATTCATGAGGAATTACCTGGATTTTTTGAGGAAACACAACAAGAAATACAATGAAGACATGTCAAAAAGTGAACCACCAATAGGACATGAAATGATATGGACCAATTCAATGAAAGTATTAACTCATGAAAACTCTATGATGATAAATAATTGTTTGTATATCGAACATAAAATGTAACTAAAAAATATATACCTCTTATTATATGTATTTTAACAAGCTATAAGTGAGCAAAAAATGTAACCTTTGATGTAATATTTTGGTAGACTATTATCAATACAATAATAATAATAATATATTTTATATTTAATAATATTATTATACTATATTATAGTAATATTATATTATATAAATAATAATATGCATGTAATTAAATTTTTAATAAATAATATATTATAATATTATATATTATTTATATATTAAATTATAATATTATATAATTTATATTTTATTATAACATATAATTTACATAAAATACTAATATATAATAATAAGATATAAATAAATATATGATATGATATATAATATTTTATATATGATAGATAATAATATATATTATTATATAACATATAAGAAAATATATACTAATAATTATCATATATAAATTATATAGAAATGAACATAAATTGTCTTCATATATATATATATATATAGATAGCTTTCCAAAATGGATATCCATTTTGGACAGCTTTTTTTAATTATAAACACAATGGATATCCATTTTGGAAAGTATATTTTTTTAATATTTAATATATTATTATATTATATGAATTTATCCTAAACAAAGTCCCAAGACTAGATCCTTAAACAACCACCAAACTTCCTCTCACTAACCTACAACTAGACTTGTAAATTCCACATGCAATCATGAATCATTCAACTTGGATATAGAAATGATTTTTTTTAATAAGTCCATAACTATGCAAAACATTAGTAATAGTTTTTACCCTATCATCATTGAAACACAACTATACGTTCCCATGACCAACAATTCTATGTGAGTTATTAGAACCTAGATAGACTTCTCCTCTATCATGGTAATGGTAGGAAGATAATCATTCCTTGTAAGGGGTCATGATATAAATAACTTAAATTAATCAACCATGACTAGTTAGAAATAACATTGGAAAAAATAAAGAGAGCTTTGTCACAAATTCATCAAAGAATTTTTTAATCAAGGAGTCATAAATCTTCTTATTATTTCTACACTCCCCATTTTCCCTAGTTCCAACACTTCAAGTTATATTCTTCCTTTGGATCTTAGAGCGGTACTGGGACTTAGGTCTCTCAATAGGATTTTTTAATCTCATATTAACCCTCCTTTATCTTTGGTTTTTCCTCAAATATGTGATGCATCCTTTGAGCTCTCTTCCATGGATTTTCTCCTTATTTCCTCTACAAGTAAAATAGCAACAATGACATCTAAATTTTGATCTATCTAATCACTTAGATCAAGGATTAGACTTTCTCATAATTCAAGCAAACAACAAAGTAGCAATATGCACTTAGCTTCCCCATCTATCTCAACATCAATGGATCCTAACCAAATTAAAGTTATTGTAGTTGAGTAATAAATAAATTTTCTTGAAGTGCATATGATATCTAGATTGACATAGCCATGCTAATAGATAAATTTTAGTATGATGATGGTAGGTAGTGTTAGAAAGAGGTAATTATTTTAGAAATTGTGAGAGGTAGTAACATATGATATTAGATGTTTAGGAATAGAAAGGGTTGCTCACATAAGAATGAGAAGCAAAATATTAAGCATTAGGAAGATGCATACAATGTCAACAATTGTTCATCAATACCTAAAAATATAAGACTAAGTTTATAAAGTGGCAATATGTGTTAGATTGATCAATTCTCTAGATCATGTTTGGTCCTCTTTGAATCAAGGTTTGTTAGGTTTATGATCCAAAGTATTAGTTTATAATTGCTTAATAATACTAGATTAATAATTTAGGTTTGTGTTGGGTAGTTAATAATATGTTCCTGTGAAAAATTAGTTGTAAACTTTAAAAATATGTTCTTATAAAGATCATTGAATAATGTAATCAATATCCAAAAGCTCAATCACAATATAATTTTTGTGTTCTTTTATTATTAATTATCTTTGGAAGTAGGAATAGTAATGCATGTAAAATTTGGAATAGATTGACTAGATTTTTGAATGTATATTTTTTCTCAAATTTGTTTCAAAATATCAAAATTACTTTATCAATCTTTCTATTGATAATAAGTGTAAATAGTTTTAGTAATCTTATGTAAGATATTGGATTCATAATTAATTGTACTATGATGGAATCTTTGTAACTCTATTCATTTTTATTTTATTCATTGTCCTATTTCATAATGACATTATTTTATATTTAGAAGGTTGTGGATCAACATTGTAGAATGTAATTTTATTTTTTATGACATTGAAGCTAATTTTAATTTGTATCTGTATTCATAATTATTAAAATGGTGAAATAAAGAAAATATGAAAAATTGAGATAAAATGTCTTTCTGATTATCATCTACAATATAATTCTAACTTTTATTTAATTAGATTGTTTCATTTTAACTTTTTAACGATGAAATTTTAATCTTTAATCTGTCAAATAATTACCAACATATTACAAATCTCACTCTCAAAAATCAGATGTGAAATTCTGATCTTTAATCTGTCGAATAATCGCCAACATATCACACATCTCACACGCAGAAATCACATGCTTACAAATGTACTTCTTAATTTTATTTCCGTATGATTATTCCTGGAACCCACAATTTTTTGTACTTCGAAAACCAGGAGCACATATAGGCCTTTCATGGTTATCCCCTTCGTCTCATCTGACAAGCAACCTCAGAAAGGTTTTGCACAAAATGTGCAGATAATAAGACAACGCGATTAGCCTCTCCCAGCTGCTAGATTCCTTAAATACAGGAAAATTTCCCCCATTCTGCTAAGAAATCTTCTTCAGCTTCCATCATGAGCTCCAAGATTTATGGAGCTGTATTGTTCGCCATTATTGCATGCTCTGCTGATGCTCATGTACTTGATGATGATGGGCATTTGTTGTCAGTCAAAATTGTGGGCAGCGTATTTTGTGATACATGTTACAAGCAACACTTTTCCAAAAACAGCTACTTCATATCAGGTATAACTTCTGTTTTCTTTCTTTCTTGGATGCATTTTTTTGGTTTTATTTCAAACTCAAAGTTTTGCGAAAATATATTTTGAAAGATTGTTTCTGAAAACAATTATATATATTTTGTATCAACATTTTAAATCACAATCAGTAATCCAGGATTGTCTTAAATGCACAAGTCAGTTTTACTGAATTCAGTAGGACTTCTCGAATTTACTTTAATTTATCATGTACATGGAATAGATGTGGATCAGTAACTTCTGATTTGAAAATTACTCTGAACTTATGTTTTGTTTGGGTATTGGGTGAACCCTTGCTGTGGAGCAGTATTTTTTTAGTTGGGTGTTTCTCTGATTTTATATTTTGTTTGAGTATTGGGTGAACCAGGTGCTTCAGTAGCTGTGGAATGCAGAAACAATAAGCAGACATCTGATTTTCGGAGTGAAGCAAAGACAAATGAGTATGGACAGTTCAAGGTGGAACTTGTTCCATCCATCTTCCATTCAGATAAAGAACTAAAGAGATGCTCTGTAACGTTGCTTCAAAATGAAGAGCAAAAAGGCCCTTGCAAGCTAGTATCCTTTGCCAATTCCTCCTCATTCACTTTGAAGTCAAAGCAGGGTAGTATCCACACATATTCTGCAGGTTTCTTCAGCTATAGGCCTCAATCTCCACCTCCCTTTTGCTCCCAAGATGCTGCTAATAACCCTAAATCTCACTTGAAGGCTTTATTAGAAGCACCGTCTCTGGATCTGTTACCTCCCATTCCATTAGAAACACCACTTCTCATTCCTGTACCTCCCTTGCCTGGAGTTCCACCTCTCGTTCCACTTCCTCCTTTGCCTTCAGTGCCACCTCTTGTTCCACTTCCTCCTTTGCCTTCAGTGCCACCTCTTGTTCCACTTCCTCCTCTGCCTCCATTACCGCCATTGATACCTCCTGCCCAAAATTCTGTGCCAACCCATGACTAATACCTTCCGCCTCCATTTTCACTCCACTCCTTGTTTCTTCCAATAACCTCATACACTAGAGGTTTGTCATAACCTTCAACTGAACTTTCTAAGTTCTCGAAATATGCATCATATAGTAAACAGTCCAGCTTTTTTCTTCCAATACCCTCATACACTAGAGGTTTGTCATAATCTTAAACTTTCTAAATTCTTGAAATATGCATCATACAGTAAACAGTCCAGCTTTCTAGTGGCATTGAAAGAGTTGGATATTTGGATAATGTGTGCTCAAGCAGCAATGTATTATGAAGTGTACTTGTTGATATAAAATCTACATATTCTATGATTATTCTTTTCATAAATAATTTATGAGAGACATAGTTATAAATTAAGTCGGCCTCATTTACAAAATCATGGCAGCTAAAGTTACTTTATATGTATTTTCCAGTCAGATATGATTGGCATCCTTTAACTTCAACAACAGTGAAGGAATTATAAACGTATGTATTGGTGTTAATGACAATCATTTTTAAAATAAAATATATTTCTTATGTTTAGAATTTATTAATTCATATTTTGAAAGTAATTTATATATATTTATTTTTTTATAAGTGATTGTATATAGGTAATGTTTATAAAGGTGAAATACTTGAACTTTTCAGGAGGTTTCCATCTCGATACTACTATACTTTTCAGGAAGTTTACATCTTGGTACTATTATAAATTTTAAGTTGGTACTACTATAATTTTTAAGTCAAACTCATTGATCCATAGTTCATGAGTATTGATTCACACTAATTCATTTCTCATGAGTGAATAATCTCCTTAGCACTCATTACATCTAAGTGATATTTGCAAGGGTGAAGTGCCATGACTTTTTGAGAGATCACCCATCCCAACTAAATGTTTGAATGGGTGACCTCCCCAAATTTCTTGATTCTTCACCCTTGTGAGCATCACCTAGATGTATTGTGTGCTAAGTAGACCATTCATGCTCATGATAGATGAGTTCAAGTGTATCACTATTTATGAAATATGTGTCAATGAATTTGATTCAAAAATTATGTAATCGAATCCTAATAAAATATCATAATTTGATACACTATGAAAAATATCTCTTGTAATTGGATGAGCTATATGGGTTCTATAATGAATGGTTCATAAGGCACAAAATTTGTTAAAGATTTTGGAAATAGGATAGCAAGTTAAGTGGACTCGATTTTGAGAAAATATCTATAATTAAGTGTAGTTAAATCAAAATAATATGAATGATATTGAAATGAGTGACCTCCCAAAGAATCTTGATGCTTTACTTCATAAACATAACCTAAACACAATAGATATTGAATGAAGAAAAATAAATTTATATAAACTATTATTCATTACATATACATTACTAAATTTAATTCAAATTATATAATTAAATCTTAATAAAACATCACAAATATTATATTTTATAATATTAAATAATAATAATAAATTATTTAAACAATTATGATTTTTTAATACCTATATATAAATGTAAAATATTTGAAGGGAAGAATGTGAGGTCAAAGAAAAACACATTTCTCCAACAAAATGTGTTGAAAAAATATGGAGTGAAGAGAATAACTTCCCTATCTCTTGTGTTTCCTACCATAAGTCTTACCCATGTTAAACACTTTTTAACTTCTAGATGATTTATAATTTAATCACCCAACAAACTCACATCATTATATAAATATTTTAGTTAACCCTTATTTATTATTACACCATAGATTATTTTAGATCATATATAGTTAGCGAATATTATCTCTTGCATTTATATGTATATGGATAATTACACATAGGAATTAAGCTTGTTTAGGAATACTAGTTGAGTAGGAATCTATTTTTCATCTCATGTTATTTTTGGTCACATTATTTTTAGTCAATCTTAATCAAGTGTAAATGTCTATTTTGGCTCTATAAAATTTAGACGACTATTGGTTGATATATGTACCTCATATAATGAATTTCTTTATCAATCAAATGAGCTACTACTTTCATCTCTCCTTATTTGCATACTCTCATTTTCTAACTCTTTCAAAGGATTTGATTGCATATCTTTCACAAATCTACCAAGTGCCATCATTTTTCTAGTTGATCTTGACTCTCATATGGTATCACAAAATATTTGGTTAGACTGGTGGCCTGGTATTATTGGATAGTTACAGTAAAATTATTATTTGTTTGCATTCAATCAAATATATCTTCTTTGCAGTTGTGTGTATACATTGGTGTGTCATGGAAGAATTTTATGTTTTACTTATAGAGATTGATTTTTTGAAGAGAACATTCACCCTAGAGGATAAAATTTTCTTCATGCCAGCGAAGAGGAAGCACACATAGGACAAATCTGGAGAATTCCCTATTTCATGTGCGGTGTCCCTTGTTTGGCATGGCAATTTAAACATGCATTTTAAATTGGAAATCCCTATTTGGTGGCAAAAGGTTTGATCTGGCTCACTACAAGGTGTGATCCTACATATTAGAGGCATGACCCTACTTATAAGGCATCACATAACAAAGGAAGAGTGTCAATTTTTTACTAAAGGGGTCAACCAATAGTGTGAAGGTCAATTATATGCAAGAAAGATGCAAGTAGAAGGTTGTTTTTGTTGAACTCAAGGGAACACTAAGAGGGGGGGTGAATCAGTGTTCAACAGTATTTAAACACCATTCATCCAAAACATGAAACCATTTCATCATTGTATTAAAGAAAAGATGTGTGCATTCAAAGTAAACATTCATAACACCATGACATAGATTTTTGTGTGGAAACCCTGTTAGGGGAAAAACCACGGTGGAGGTTAATCCACAATTTGAGTACTCAAATATAATTGTTTTACAAAAGGAATGCACTTTCACTCAGGCACATTGCCTAGAGCTCATTGCTCAAGAGAAAGGCTTACTACCCTACAAAACTCAGATTAAAACCATCTGAAGGGTGAATTGAAATAGTAGCATCTAGTCATGCCAGGTAACAGTTTCGGTGAAAGTCATAGATCTGATTCTGGATCTACTTTCAGACTTTACACTTGCTCTGCCCTATTCTGCTCTTCACATCACTTATGATCAAATTCGCACAACTGTACTACTGGATCTCACAATTTGCACTACTACACACACACACCTTTTTCTTCGTACATCATCCACTTCTACATTGAATGATGAATAAACCTCTTGTATATAGCCGCGATTAAAGACTTATTCATCCAACAGTCAACTTGTAAAATATTAAGTTAATTTTATCTTGTCGGCCAAATCCACCACTAAAACTTTATGTGCATCCTCCAAAGTTGGTAAAGACAAAGAGATGACCCAAATAAATTTTAATCCAACATGAAGATTTATAATTAATTACATCTTATACGTCCATGATTTCCATCTTTGTCGAGTCAACCTTCTAGCATAGATAATCACAAATTACTACATTGCATCTTCTAGATCACTTACTAGTGAGTGTGCATCAGTACCAAGATACTACAAGCCTCAACAGACCTTCCTTGGAGATCCACAACCCAAAATATATGTCCGGTGGTGTGTTTAGATCAATTTTTATGCCTTTAATCGGATGACCTGTTCTCTACTTTGTTATGCCAGTAGGAGCCAAAATTATACTTAAGTTGCATTACTTGGGTTGCCATAAATGACAACACTTACGAGCCGATCTCCCCATCCATATGCCAACAATATCCCCCTTTGGCATTGATGGCAAAACTTAGTGAAAAAATATTAAGTGTCAGAATCACTATAGGTACACTACCAAACTGTTTGCTGCACTTTCTCCCCTTGAGATTTATAAGGCATTTTTCATTGCATTCTCTCCCCCTTTGACATCAGTGACAAAGCATGGATTCCATATGCCAAAAAAAGACAAGAAGTGACAAAACATGTGCTCAAAATCATCAATCCTTCAAAAAAAATCAACACATGGTTAAGTACACCAATCTGTGACACAATTTAGGTGCCAAATTGAAAAACGATAAAAAAAAACTCGAAATAAGGCCTTTGGCGCATGCCAAATGTATTTCTAGACATAAAATGCAAAAGTCAGGTTTGGAACCCTCATTTTGTCTTCAACTCGTGGCTTGAGAAGGAAGATTTCAGGTCTGCAACTTGCGCTCACCAAATCTCCTCCATTCTTTGCATCTTTAGCTTGCCAGTTTCCATGAGGATGTCGCCAACATGTCGAAGATGTCGAAGATTGCAAAGAGGTGTATTTTATTCTATTTATTTCGAATTTGATTTGGAATGCAACTTTAAATAGTTTTTTATTTAAAAATTTGTTCTAATTCTCAGGAAATGAATCTCCACCTCAAAACATTGAGAATTCACAATCACCCCCTCATCAAGAACCTCCTATACAAGAACAACCTGAAACTGCTCCATCAATTCAGAGGCATCCTCAAGGAACACAAGAAAATATTCAAAATCAAATTGAAAACAATAAAAGAGACATTCAACAATTCATTGCAAGATTAACCGAGCATGTTGAACCCCACCCTTATAGGAGAGGGATTGCTAAATCATTGAAGTCAATTTTAACTCATGTAGGAGAAATGAGCGAGGAAATGAATTTTTGGTCAACTAAGAGAGATGAGATGAGGCAATTTTATGCTAATGGTTTGTCATATGCAGATGTCAAAAAACTAAAATTAGCAAAGCCGAGTTGTGTGCCCAATTTAAAGACCCAAAATCCAATGAAAATTTGTCCCATGCATGCAGGAGGTTCCCCATCCATTGGTGCCACCATGATTTAATTAGAAACAAATTTTGGAAGTGGTAGTGGATGGTATTTGACCAACTTCCATGCAATAACCATGAGGTGCCGCAATAATTTTTGAGGAAACTCTATTGAGAGTTTGTCATCAATATAATGCCAAACTATTTTGACATCTTAGACTTTTCGGGTAGAGGTGGGGGCTCCACACATGATAGACCTGTTGCATGATGTAATCCATAGTTGGCACTGAGAGCCTTGGGCAGACCCATGGTGGAGCATGTCTTTGTTCCTTCCATTGTTAAGGACAGTGTAGAGGTGGACATGATGAAGTCAATTGGCTCACTTACCTTGACCATTTTACATTGTGTGAGTCCTCTAATAGAGCTTGGTGTGAAGGAGACGTGTAGGCCCTGAGCTCCACCCCACCATTGTGGCACTTGTGGTGTTGTTTTCACGTATGATTATCAGGGTGCTCATGATGTAGCTACACAACCTACATCAGTTGTAGAGGTGATGGCTTTCACAGATGATATTCTGAATGATACATTCGACATTGACACTCAGGTAAAATTTAGCAAGTTATTTTAATGTTCTTTATTAAAATATATTTTGAAATTTAAGAATAACTAAATTAGTAGAATTTTGATATGATGGAATTTCAGGGTCGCACTATTCATGAGGGATGCTGTATTCCTACAGAACCTTATACATTCTCGACAATGAGTCCATAGGTATCTAACTAGTATTAAAGATATTATTATTGCATTTGAACAGTTGAATGTTATATTTGAATGTTTGTCTCATAACATCCTTCGGATTTCAAATAGTTTCCTAGTGCACCTTCTTCCTTCACACCTCGTGATTCATATCCTCAAATAACATACACTCGGGTAGCCTTTATTCATTAATAGGGTTGTAAATCTATGTTAGGTAGTTTTCATAGTTTTGTGTATTTACAAATCTAAAAAATTGATAAGAAACACAAACATTGCATTCAAGTATTCCTTGATCATGTCACATTATGATCTCCTATATCAACATGATACATGAGATATTGTTTCATTTGCAGTTGTTGACAAGAGATAGACCTGGTGATGTAGGTGGCACGATGGACCATGGAGTTGTTGCAGCAATAGCCAGTTCTGATCCATTAAGAGAGGTATGGAATAGATTAGTCGATTTGACATTATATTTTCTCTTTTATGGTTTATTATAGAAAATTTTCACGATAATTTTATGTAGTTTAATTTCTATCTTCATGGTTGCTACAGGTGGTTGTCACTCCAGATCGTGGACATGGTGATGCTTTAAATGTGCATGATGACTATATGTAAGTGGTAAGTGATTATATTTTTTTATATGACATTCCATAATTCAATTTCTATGTTTTAACATCTTTACTTTTAATTGTATCAATTAAAGGTCCAGAGTGAAGAGAGGAGGAGTAGCGGGCATCTTCAAAAGACAAGATGAGCAATAGTCACTCCATCCAGCCGAATTTTGAAGGCAACACGGGATCTATTTCCTTCCCCTAGAGGGAGATGACTATGTATTAGTGTTGTTGTATGCTTATGTGGCATTTTGGAAAATATGTTTGTACTATTGATATATATACGTGATATTTTATGTCCAAATGGCTCCTTTGTACTAAGCCTATATGGTTTTTTTGGATATATTTATATACTTTTATCAATATATATCATTGTAAAGACTTTCGTATTTTTGATTAAAGAAACTTATTTTGCTACTGCCATTCTTGAATGATGTTATCATGTGTATCGTGTAAGTTGTATGCTTGAATGTTGTAGGCATGAATTTTGTTTACATCTAATGCTTAATTAATTATTGTTGAACGCTCAATAAGCCCCATCTAAAGCGTATTGTATAAATAAGCTCCATTCGTGGTGGTTTGTATCCTTTTGAATTCTTCAATTACTTGCGCCTCACTGATGCAGAGGCAAGGAGGCTCAAACCCAATTAGTCTCACAACCTTCCTTCAAGGGGCTCCTAACAAGATTAATACAACCTATTTTGAGCAATCTACACAACCTCAAAGCCCCATCAAACCAAACTCTTCATTCAAAACCTTACCCAACAATCCACCCTTGTAGCACTCTGATGCAGAGCCAAGGTGGAGAAGACTCACAACAATGGAAATGTCAATTCTCAATCAAGAACTCTTCTTCATAATGATTCAGTCTAATAGGCATCAAACCACCCTCAAGGGTCTCAACTCCTCAACCTTGAAAATGAGCAACAAGACTCCACCAAAACCCTACAAAGGCCATCAACATTCATACAATGACAATTGAATCAATTGAGAACAATCCCTAAGTCAGCTTCATCAAGGTTTCCAAAACTCACATTTGTGACTGGTTATTCTTGTAGTACTCAAAACTCAATTTCAGCCAGATTTCTCCCAACCTTTCCAAAACACTAGACAATTACAAGATGGATTGAGATACCCTTTTCAGGTCTACACAATATACCAAAGAATCAATGGTCTCTCTTTTTGACCGACATAGACTTTCAACACTTCTACTTCAATTTTGGCTTCACAATTAGCCCTTTTTTTCCAAAGGGACCACCCTTCTAACTTTAGGTATCTATCCAAATGCCTTGGATAGTCTTAGGTCATGGTGCCAAACCTCAAATTTTTTCATTATTTTGTGTCTACAGAGCCTCTAACTCACAAAACCCAAGAAGCCCTCCTAAACCTTCACAAAATCAAGGTTTTTAAAGAAACATACAACTCCAGACCTCTCTCAACACTTCCAAAGCCCCAAACACCTCAAAATACTTTTTCACAGACTCATCAGAGCCTCACATGACCCTTACAGGAATTACTTCTTAAAAACCTCTCTCTGGTTCCTCACTTCCATGTTGGAAAACCCTTGTTCAATCTTAGAATAGTCACAAAAACACCACATAATTATGAATCATTATTCCAAAATGAGTTGACACTCTTATTATAAAATTTTTTCAATCAATCCACTGAGATATAGTAAAAGACAATAGGTGGATTGATTGTTACATCACAAATTTCCCCTCAAACCCTTGATTCAACAACACTGGGACAATCACTGTTTGTGTTGGTTCTCTCTACAAACAAAGACTTAAGAAACCAAATAAAAAATAAATGAATTATAAAACATATAGACACATCCTCTAAAATTATTAGACCATGAAGAACCTGTATGTGCCCATACAACACTCAAAACGATCAAGAAAACAATATTTTTCTAGAAAATTGCTCAAAACCGTGGTGTTTATTGTGTAAAATTATTACAAAAATTTTTCCACTCTCTCATTTGAGCCTTGGTAGGGATTTTTAAATAATTTTCCAACAACCATGTTCTCCCTAGCACCCATAACCAACCTTGGGATTAGTCGGTCCCCTAATTACATTTGTTTGCACGTTAAAGTTGTTTTGTCAGCATTTTACAACTTATATGATTTCTAATTGACTTCTAAGACACACAACACCCTTTATTTGCATTATGCTTGATCTCTCAAAGCTTATTAGACAAAATAAACCTAAATACACTAAAATTTCCCTATTGATGTATTCAAATAAAAAAAAATTGATGATGTGGTGTAGGTGCTCTTGCACCAAACTCAAAACCCGGTCCATGCCTAATTTTTCCCAACCTTTCCAAAACACCTGACCATTTAAAGGTGGATTAAGATACCCTTTTCAAGGTTACACAACATATGCCAAAACCAATAGTAACTCTTTTGGACCAACATGAACATTCAATACACCTCCCTCGCTTTAGGCTTCACAATTATGCCTAACTTCCAAAGGAACCCCCTCACAAACTCACTTCCAAACCAAGGAAGCTTGAAACAGCCTTAGGGATGCTCACCAAACTCAAGATTCTCCCATTTTAAGAGCCCCAAGAAATTGTTCTATTCCTCTACTCACAAACCATCCTAAACCTTCACAAAAATAAGGGTTTTAAAGAAACTCATAACTCCAGACCTCCCCAATCCTTCCAAAGGTCCAAACACCCCACAATACCTCTGCCATTACTTAAAAGACACTCACAATCCCATTCCTTTCATTATTTCTTAGATTCAGTACTTGAGTTCCTTACTTTCATGGTGGAAACACCCCTGAACATCATTAGAACTTCACACCCCACTGAGTTTATTCATTCTCTCAGCCTCCAAAGTATTCATACACCAAAATAATCATGGTACAGGCCAATCCACCGAGCAACAGGATCATAATAGTAGGTGGATTGGCTAATGTGTCATGGTGTTGCCCTCAAAACCCTTAACACAAAAAATAGAGCAATAACCAATTTTGTTGATCCCACACACACCAATGGTGGATTTAAACCTTCAAAATGGATGAAAAGAGAGTAAACACATATGAAATCAAGTATCCAAAGCCTCAAGTCATGATAGACTTGTATGGGCCGGTGCAAGGCAAAGAAAATTCAGGAAAACAAAGAAAATGAGTGATCAACGTTTTCAAGTATATTTTGTTATTAGAAACTGAACAAAATCAACCCTCAACTCGGGGTATTACAACAATATATCTTGATACCACCTTCCAACTACCCCTTGAGCCAATCAACCACCATAACCACCCTTTGTTAGACTTCTAAGATGGCAATTTGCCAATTTTGCTCTTAATTACCATTCATTCACAACTTGATTTTCCAAATACCACCTAACTGACCTATTAAGCCTTTGAAATACAATTGCAAGGTATTTACATAGGATATAGAAATATAAAGAGAAAATAAAATAAATATTTTAACTAATGAATTGTAAATAATGGATTTTTGTAGTTTATATTCATGTCGTTGATTACATTGCAATGCACACCTTTCAAATTCAAAGTATTACTTCACTTTGCATAACTAATAAGTAGATGTTGATAGATACCAAAAATTTAATTACAATATAGTTTGAACAAAGTCAACCTAAGCAGTTATGCAATTTCTTCACATTGCATAACTAATAACTAGGAGTAGCTACCAATTGCATTTTCTTATCATAGTATTCTATGAGACCAAATTTCTTTGAGATATTTTTTCAAATAGTTCCCTGCCTTGTCTATGTTATCACATTTTTCATACATGTCTACCAAAGCATCTTCTCAAATAGTTCATTGCCTTGTTGATATGGCTAAAAGCCTAAAACAAGTGATTTTGAACAAGCTATGGATGCTTCAAAAAATATATCAAAAGCATAATAGTAAGCAATAGCATAGAGAAGGCAGTGAACTGTTTGAAAAAATGCATCAAAAAAATTGCTTTGAAATGATAAATTTAGTTGTGCTTTCACTCTTCTTTAACATTGTATATCTACTCCTTTTTATAACAAGAGATAAAAAAAACATAAAAAATTGTATAACAAGAGATAAAAACTATCTTCTTTGAAATCGGAAGGCATTTCCATAGCATAGAGATATAGAGAAAAAATAAAATAAAGAGTTTAACTAATGAAATGTAGAAAATAGATTTTTGTTGTTTTTATTCATGCATTGCACATCTTTCAAACTCAAAGCATCACTTCACATTGCATAACGAATACCTAGATGTTGATAGATGAAAAAAAATCAATTACAATATAGCTTTTAACAAAGTCAACCTAAGCAGTTATGCAATTACTTCACATTGCATAACTAATAACTAGGAGTAGCTGCCAATTGCTTTAGCTTGTCATGGCATTCCATGAGACCACATTGTTTTGAGGCATATTTTCAAATATTTCATTCCCTTGTCTATGCTACAACATTTTTCATATATGTCTACCAAATCATTTTATCAAATAGTTCATTGCCTTCTTGCTATGGCTAAAAGCCTAAAACAGATGTTTTCAAACAAGCTATGGATGCTTGGAAAAAATCTAGGAAAGCATAATAGTAAGCAATAGCATAGATAAGCCATTGAAATTTTTGAAAAAATGCCTCAAAGAAAAGTTGTCTCATGGTGATGGAATGCCCTGACAAGCCATAGACAAGGTAGTGAATTGTTTGATAGTATGCCTCAACTACTTGCATTTGACAACTTTTTCCTCGAGTGAGAATTCGCTACCATAGGAAAAAGCCTTTGAGATAGGGAAAACCGAGCAAGGTTATTGTAGAGGGGCCCAACATGATCCCATAGGATCAAATGAGAAGTTTCTAAGCATCACGATGTCTGAGTAATAGTATGTTGAAATTCAGAGCCATTTTGCACTTTGGACCCTTAAGGGATCGATCTGGTTGAATGTAGCTCGGAGCGATTCCGCATGTTTAGGTGCAAAAGAGGACCATTCCTAGTGTAAATGTACCCACCCGAACGCATTGGAACAGTCCGTTTGGTCACACGAGCTACAGAACGAAATTTGCACCACTTTGCAACTTTCAACTACTTGCATTTGACAACTTTTTCCCCGAGTGAAAATTCGCCAGCACAGGAAAATGCCTTCGAGATAGCAAAAACCGAGAGAGGTTATTGTAGATGGGCCCAATGTGATCTTGTAAGATCAAATGAAAAGTTCCTAAGCATCATGGTGTCCGATTAATAGCATGCTGAATTTTGCAGCCATTTTGCACTTTTTACCCTTAAGGGATCGATCCAGTTGAACGTAGCTCAAAGCGATTCTGCATGTTTAGGTGTGAAAGAGGACCATTCCTAGCATAAACGTACCCACTCGGATGCATTGGAACAGTTTTTTTGGTCACACGAGTTGCAGAATGAAAGTTGCACCACTTTGCAACTTTCAACTACTTGCATTTGACAAATTTTTCCTCGCGTGAAAATTCGCCACCATAGGAAAAAGCCTCCAAGATAGCAAAAACCGAGAAAGGTTATTGTAGAGGGGCCCAACGTGAACGCGTAGGTTCAGACGAGAAGTTTCTAAGCATCACGGTGTCAGAGTAATAGCCTGCTGAATTTCACAGCCGTTTTGCACTTTGGCCCCTTAAGGGATCGATCCGGTTGAACGTAGCTCAAAGCGATTCCGCGTGTTTAGGTGTGAAAGAGGACCATTCCTAGCATAAATGTACCCACCCAAATGCATTGGAATAGTTTGTTTGGTCACACGAGCTGCAAAACGAAAGTTGCACCACTTTGCAACTTTCAACTACTTGCATTTGAAAACTTTTTCCTCAAACAACGTACACTTAGGTAGCCATTATTCATTAATAGGGTTGTAAATCTATGTTAGCTAGTTTTCATAATTTTGCATATATACAAGTCTAAAAAATTGATGAGAAACACAAACATTGCATTCAAGTATTCCTTGATCATGTCATATTATGTTCTCCTATATCAACATGATACCTGAGATATTGTTTCATTTGCAGTTGTTGACAAGAGATAGCCCTAGTGATGTTGGTGGCACGATGGACCATGGAGTTGTTGCAGCAATAGCCAATTCTGTTCCATTGGGAGAGGTATGGAATAGATTAGTCGATTTGACATTATATTTTCTCTTTTATGGTTAATTATAGAAAATTTTCATGATAATTTTATGTAGTTTAATTTCTATCTTCATGGTTGCTACAGGTGGTTGTCACTCCAGATCGTGGACATGGTGATGCTTTAAATGTGCATGATGACTATATGTATGCGGTAAGTGATTATATTTTGTTATATGTCATTCCATAATTCAATTTCTATGTTTTAACATCTTTACTTTTAATCGTATCAGTTGAAGGTCTAGAGTGAAGAGAGGAGGAGTAGCGAGCGTGTTCGAAAGACAAGACAAGCAACAGTCACTCCATCCAGCCGAATTTTGAAGGAAGCACGGGATCTATTTCCTTCCCCTAGAGGGAAATGACTATGTATTAGTGTTGTTTGTTGTATGCTTATGTGGCATTTTGGAACATATTTTTTGTACTATTCATATATATACATGATATTTTGTCAAAATGGCTCCTTTGTACTAAGCCTATATGGTTTTTTTGGATATATTTATATACTTTTATCAATATATATCATTGTATAGCCTTTCGGATTTTTTATTAAAGAAACTCTTATTTTTCTACTGCCATTCTTAAATGATGTTATCATGTGTATCATGTAAGTTGTATGCTTGAATGTTGTAGGCATGGATTTTGTTTACATCTAATGCTTAATTAATTACCGTGGAATACTCAATAAGCCCCATCTAAAGCGTATTGTATAAGCAAGCTCCATTCATGGTGGTTTGTATCCTTTGGAATGCTTCAATTACTCGTGGCTCACTGATGCAGAGGCAAGGAGGCTTAAACCCAATCAGTCTGACAACCTACCTTCAAGGGGCTCCTAACAAGATTAATACAACCTATTTTGAGCAATCTACACAACCTCAAAGCCCCATCAAACCAAAATCTTCATTCAACACCTTACCCAACAATCCACGCTTGTAGCACTTTGATGCAAAGCCAAGGTGGAGAAGAGTCACAACAATGGAAATGTCAATTCTCAATCAAGAACTCTTCTTCATAATGATTCAGCCTAATAGGCATCAACCCACCCTCAAGGGTCTCAACTCCTCAACCTTGCAAATGAACAACAAGACTCCACCAAGGCCCTACATAGACCATCAACATTCATATAATGAAAATTGAATCAATTGACAACAGTCCCTAAGTTAGATTCATCAAGGTTTCCAAAACTCACATTTGTGACTGGTTATTCTTGTAGTACTCAAAATTCAGTTTTAGCCAGATTTCTCCCAACCTTTCCAAAACACTAGACAATTACAAGATGGATTGAGATACCCTTTTCAGGGCTACACAACATACCAAAGAATCAGTTGTCTCTCTTTTAAACCGACATAGACTTTCAACACACCTACTTCAATTTTGGCTTCACAATTAGCCCTTTTTTTCCAAAGGGACCACCCTTCCAAATTTAGGTATCTATCCAAATGCCTTGGAAAGTCTTAGTTCATGATTCCAAACCTTAAATTTTGTCATTATTTTGTGTCTACACAGCCTTTAACTCACAAAACCCAAGAAACCCTCCAAAACCTTCACAAAATCAAGGATTTTAAAGAAACATACAACTCTAGACCTCTCTCAACACTTCCAAAGCCCCAAACACCTCAAAATACTTCTGTACAGACTCATCAGACCCTCACATAACCCCTACAAGCATTAATTCTTAAAAAACCTCTCCTTGGTTCCTCACTTCCACGTTGGAAAACCCTTGTTCAGTCTTAGAATAGTCACAAAAACACCACATAATTATGAATCCTTATTCCAAAATGAGTTGAAACACTTATTATAACATGTTGTAAATCATTCCACTGAGATATAGTAGCAAACAATAGGTGGATTGATTGTTACATCATAAATTTCCCCTCAAACCCTTGATTCAGCAACACTAGGATAGTCACTGTTTGTGTTGGTTCTCTCTACAAACAAAGAGTTAAGACACAAAATAAAAAATAAATGAATTATAAAATATATAGACATGTCCTCTAAAATTATTAGACCATGAAAAACCTGTATGTTCCCGTACAACACTCAAAAAGATCAAGAAAATAGTATTTTTCTAGAAAATTGCTCAAAACTGTGGTGTTTATTGTGTAAAATTATTACAAAACTTCTTCCACTCTCTCATTCGAGCCTTGGTAAGGATTTTTAAATAATTTTCCAACAACCATATTCTCCCAAACACCCATAACCAACCTTGAGATTAGTTGGTCCCTTAATTACATTTGTTTGTGTTAAAGTTGCATTATCAGCATTTTACAACTTATATGATTTCTAATTGACTTCTAAGACACAAAACACCCTTTACTTGCATTATGCTTGATCTCTCAAAGCTTATTAGACAAAATAAACCTAAAGACACTAACATTTCCCTATTGATGTATTCAAATAAAAAAAAATTGATGATGTGTTGTAGGTGCTCCTGCACCAAACTCAAAACCCGGTCCAAGCCTAATTTCTCCCAACCTTTCCAAAACAACTGACTTTTTAAAGGTGGATTAAGATACCCTTTTCAATATTACACAACATATGCCAAAACCAATAGTAACTCTTTTGGACCAACATGAACTTTCAATACACCTCCCTCGCTCTAGGCTTCACAATTAGGCCTAATTTCCAAAGGAACCCCCTCACAAACTCACCTCCAAACCAAGGAAACTTGAAACAATCTTAGGGATGCTCACCAAACTCAGGCTTCTCCCATTTTAAGAGCTCCAAGAAATTGTTCTATTCCTCTACTCACAAACCATCCTAAACCTTCACAAAAACAAGGGTTTTAAAGAAACTCATAACTCCAAACCTCCCCCAATCCTTCCAAAGGTGAAAACAGCCCAAAATACCTCTGTCCTAACTTAAAGGACACTCACAATCCCTTTCCTTTCAGTATTTCTCAGATTCAATACTTGAGTTCCTTACTTTCATAGTGGAAACACCCCTGAACAGCATTAGAACTTCACACCCTAGTGAGTTTATTCATTCTCTCAGCCTCCAAAGTATTCATACACCAAAATAATCATGGTACAGGCCAATCCATTGAGAAATAGGGTTAGAATAGTAGGTGGATTGGCTAATGTTTCATGGTGTTGCCCTCAAAACCCCTAACACAGAAAACAGAGTAGTAAAAAAGTTTGTTGATCCCACACACACCAACGGTGGATTTAAACCTTCAAAACAGATGCAAAGAGAGTAAAAAATTATGCAATAAAGTATCCAAAGCCTCAAGTCATGATATACTTGTATGGGCCTGTGCAAGGCAAAGAAAATTCAGGAAAACAAAGAAAACCAATGATCAACGTTTTCAAGTATATTTTGTTATTAGAAACTGAACAAAATCAACCCTCAACTTGGGGTATTACAGCAATATATCTTGATACCACCTTCCATCTATCCCTTGAGCTGATCAACCACCATAACCACCCTTTGTTAGACTTCTAAGATGGCAATTTTCTAGTTTTTCTCTTAATTACCATTCATTCACAACTTGATTTTGCAAATACCACCTAACTGGCCTATTAAGCCTTTTAAATACAATTGCAAGGTATTTACATAGCATATAGAAATATAGAGAGAAAATACAATAAATATTTTAACTAATGAATTGTAAAAAATGGACTTTTGTAGTTTATATTCATGTCATTGATTACATTGCATTGCACATCTTTCAAAGTGAAAGAATTACTTCACTTTGCATAAGTAATAAGTAGATGTTGATAGATGCCAAAAATTTAATTACAATATAGTTTGAACAAAGTCAACCTAAGAAGTTATGAAATTTCTTCACATTGCATAACTAATAACTAGGAGCAGCTGCCAATTGCATTTTCTGATCATGGCATTCTATGAGACCAAATTTATTTGAGATATTTTTTCAAATAGTTCCTTGCCTTGTCTCTATTTTACCACATTTTTCATCATGTCTACCAAAGCATCTTCTCAAACAGTTCACTGCCTTGTTGCTATGGATAAAAGCCTAAAACAAGTGATTTTGAACAAGCTATGGATGCTTCGAAAAATATATCGAAAGCATAATAGTAAGCAATAGCATAGACAAGGCAGTGAACTATTTGAAAAAATGCATCAAAAAAATTGCTTTGAAATGATAAATTTAGTTGTGTTTTCACTCTTCTTTAACATTGTATATCTGCTCCTTTTTATAACAAGAGATAAAAAAATGTAAAAAATTGTATAACAAGAGATAAAAACTATCTTTTTTGAAATCAAAAGGCATTTCCATAGCATAGAGATATAGAGAGCAAATAAAATAAAGATTTTAACTAATGAAATGTAGAAAATAGATTTTTGTAGTTTATATTCATGCATTGCACATCCTTCGAACTCAAAGAATCACTTCACATTGCATAACGAATAACTAGATGCTGATAGATGACAAATTTTCAATTACAATATAGCTTTTTACAAAGTCAACCTAAGCAGTTATGCAATTATTTCACATTGCATAACTAATAACTAGGAGCATCTGCCAATGGCTTTAGCTTGTCATGGCATTCCATGAGACCACATTTCTTTGAGGAATTTTTTCAAATAGTTCATTCCCTTGTCTATGCTACGAAATTTTTCATATATGTCTAGCAAAGCATTTTATCAAATAGTTCATTGCCTTCTTGCTATGGCTAAAAGCCTAAAACAGATGCTTTCGAACAAGTTATGGATGTTTGGAAAAAATCTATGAAAGCATAATAGTAAGCAATAGCATAGACAAGCCATTGAACTTTTTGAAAAAATGCCTCAAAGAAAAGTGGTCTCATGGTGATGGAATGCCATGACAGGCCATAGACAAGGCAGTGAATTGTTTGAAAATATGCCTCAACTACTTGCATTTGACAACTTTTTCCTCGAGTGAAAATTCACCACCATAGGAAAAAGCCTCTGAGATAGCAAAAACTGAGCAAGATTATTGTAGAGGGGCCCAACATGATCCCAAAGGATCGGACGATAATTTTCTAAGCATCACGATGTCCGATTAATAGCATGTTGAAGTTCGCAACCATTTTGCACTTTGGACCCTTAAGGGATCGATCCGGTTGAACATAGCTCAAAGTGATTCCGCCTGTTTAGGTGTGCAAGAGGACCATGCCTAGCGTAAAAATACCTATTCGGATGCATTGGAACAGTCTGTTTGGTCACACGAGCTGCAGAACGAAAGTTACACCACTTTGCAACTTTCAACTACTTGCATTTGACAACCTTTTCCCCGAGTGAAAATTTGCCAGCACAGAAAAATTCCTTTGAGATAGCGAAAAAAGAGAGGTTATTGTAGATGGGCCCAACATGATCTTGTAGGATTAGACGAAAATTTTCTAAGCATCACGGTGTCTGAGTAATAGCATGTTGAATTTCGGAGCCATTTTGCACTTTGAACCCTTAAGGGATTGATCCGGTTGAACGTAGCTTAGAGCAATTATGCGTGTTTAGGTGTGAAAGAGGACAATGCCTAGCATAAGCATACCCACCTGAATGCATTGGAACTGTTTGTTTGGTCACATGAGCTGCAGAACGAAAGTTGCACCACTTTGTAACTTTCAACTACTTGCATTTAACAACTTTTTCCTCGAGTGAAAATTAGCCACCATAGGAAAAAGAATCCGAGATAGCAAAAACTGAGAATCGTTATTGTAGAGGAGCCCAACGTGATCCCATAGGATTAGATTAGAAGTTTTTAAGCATCATGGTATCTAATTAATAGCATGCTGAAGTTTGCAGACATTTTGCACTTTGGACCCGTAAGGGATCGATTTGGTTGAATGTAGCTCAGAGCAATTCTGGATGTTTGGGTGTGAAAGAAGACCATTACTAGCGTAAACATATCCACCAGGATGAGTTGGAATAGTTTGTTTGGTCACACGGGCTACAAAATGAAAGTTGCACCACTTTGCAACTTTCAACTACTTGCATTTGACAACTTTTTCCCTGAGTGAAAATTCGCTAGCACAGGAAAATGCCTCCAAGATAGAAAAAACCGAGAGAGGTTGTTGTAGATGGACCAACATGATATTTTAGGATTAAACAAGAGGTTTCTAAGCATCACGGTATCCGAGTAATAGCATGTTGAATTTTGCAGCCATTTTGCACTTTGGTTCCTTAAGGGATCGATTCGGTTGAACATAGCTCGAAGCGATTCTGCTTGTTTGGGTGTGAAAAAGGACCATGCCTAGCATAAACGTACCCACTCAGATGCATTGGAACAGTCTGTTTGGTCATACAAGCTACAAAACAAAATTTGTACCACTTTGCAATTTTCAACTACTTGCATTTGACAACTTTTTCCCCGAGTGAAAATTCGCCAGCACAGGAAAATTCCTTCAAGATAGAAAAAATAGAGAGAGGTTATTTTAGATGGGCCCAACATCATCTTGTAGGATTAGATGAGAATTTTCTAAGCATCATGGTGTCCGAGAAATAGCATGCTGAATTTCACAGCCATTTTGCACTTTGGACCCTTAAGGGATCAATCTGGTTGAACGTAGCTCGGAGTGATTCCGCATGTTTAGGTGTGAAATAGGACCATTCCTATCATAAACATACTCACCTAGATGTATTGGAATAGTTTTTTTGGTCACACGAGCTGCAGAGCGAAAGTTGCACCACTATGCAACTTTCAACTACTTGTATTTGACAACTCTTTCCCCGAGTGAAAAATTGCCACCACATGAAAATGCCTCCAAGATAGCAATAACCAAGAGAGTTTATTGCAGAGGGTTCCAACATGATTTCCGTAGGTTTAGAGAAATATTTTTTAATCACCATGGTTTACGAGTAATACCCTGTCAAATATGTTTTCCCTTTTGCACTTTGCACTCTTAAGCGATCGAGTTGATTGAACCATAGTAGTTGTTTTTTTGAATTTCATACCCTAAGGTATGTTAGAGATTACCTAGGTTGCATCGATTTCTCTATGGCATATGCTGCCCCGACCTTTTCAACCCTAAGCAATATGATTTTAGGGGTACTCTCAATGTTAGGAGTAACATATAATGAACCATACCCAAGCCCTTGATATTTTTGTCATTTCTCTAGAAAAACAAGTTATCTTATTCATTGTTGATGTATACCAAGGCTACCATATCATGTGAATCCCCCATGTTCTTAATGACTTGGAAAACCTTACCACATTGATCTATTGGTAGGGTTTCTTTCTCTTTCTCATATTGGTACAACAATTTGGAGATATCTTCCTCTATAACCTCTTTGAGGTCGGTCACACCCTTATTATGAGGGTATTGAAAAGATCCAATTTAGGAGAGCGGGAATTGGATAGGAAACAAACAAATGTACAGTCAATTGACAGTGTTAAGGGACATGAGGTATGAAGACAGTCATCATTTCATCAAAGGACAATAGATTAAAGGAGGGTTATTCATTAAGACAAGCATCATGAATGTATGAACACAAGGGATCTGTGAAGGGTCACTATACATGGAAATGTGCAAATGAAAAGGACATATTAGAAATGAGTAGTGATCAGTTGTTAAGTACAGTGAGTGTATGATTATAAATTCTTGAAAATCAAATTCACTCACCACAGTCAATGTCCTATGACTGTTAGGTCTATGTCAGTCAGTGTCTCAAGACTCCAAGAGCTATGGTTGTGTATACAACAATAGGTCCTTATGAATGTGGAGTCTTCAAAAAATATAGTAAGTCAATGACAAATATTACAATAGTGATGGAAGAACATCTGGAAAATCTTCCCATTTTCCAATACTTGTAGCAATACATGTAGGGAAATAATCCTCCATTTCCAACAAAAATCATGAAATATATTGTACTTGAGAAAAGGACAAAAGGATTTGCTGCCCAATTTTGTTTTTCCATTCCACCTCAGGTGGCCCAACTATTTGCATTCCAAAATGGTTCAAAACATGTACATCCCCTACTCCCTACGAAACACATGGGTAGTAGCCTCTCTGTGGTTGTGTAGTATCATAGGAATCTGGTCCGCAAAAAACCTACAAAAGCTTCTCAATCTTAAACATAGACTCACATAAAAATCACTAAAAGAGCAATAACTAAATAATCTTAGTTATGTAGCTAACGAGACCTACTATCACCTTCATGCATGCTATATAAGGAGGTCGATTGAAGGTCCTACAATGGTGATGTACCCCTTCACTACTTTATCATCTCTCGATGACCCTACGTATAAATTTCAAATATATCACTGAGAGGCATAACATAAAACATGTAGCATATAAGAATCTGATAAATCTAGGAGATGGAAAAGAAAGAGAAGATTGACAACTAGAAAATGCATCAACAACGGATGTTTCTCATACCACTGAACACTTGCACCAACAATCGATGTTGTTCTTTTCTTATATACTTTGACAAACTTCAGTATTACCTATAGTCACAATCAAAAAAGGATCAATGATAGTCGTAAATGCATATGACATCAAACAGTAATCCTGAAAAATCCTTATTGCAAGGTGTTGGTCCAAAAGAGTGATCAATAACATGGCTTTACAAATTCAATGTGCATACTTACAAATCAATCTAGAGAACCATTTGGGTCTACTATAGTCTTTATTGTGTCGAGTATTGCCTCGTGGTCAAACTCACACACTTTCCACAAGTTCTTGTTCGCAGGTCTACCCTTATATTTCATCAAATGAACGTTGGTGGCGACGACAAGATTCGAATAGTGAAGAATTTTCCAATGCATGTCGAAGTCCTCAAACAACCAAACTGCAACATTCTTAACTAGATACCTTCGAAGCCATGTTCCAGTAACAACCACCGAACCTGTAGGATATTCTATGTTTTCTTCATCTATAACTAGGGACTCCAATTTATTTTTGGCCTTGATACAATGGCACGAGTAATAATCTATACCTTCTTCATTGTCTTCATCTGCAATCACCACATAAACATGCCCTGCATTGATATGTCCATCTTGTTAGATTTATTTACTGAGCAAAATAATAAAACTTGTAAGTAAGATATATTACCTGGTACTAGTAGGTCTGATACATGATCAAAGTCAATGGATGATTGCATCTTCATGATTTGTAGAGCCGTTGGGAGCTGATAAGTGTCAAGTGGGGTTAGACTTCTTACAGACCATTTGTTAACCCACTTTGTTGACTCATAATCATTCCATGATTGAAGTGTACATGCATAACAAAAGAGTGTCATCTTCCTTGTATGGATAGTCCATGTACCTGCATTGGAGCTTCTAAAAGAGTGTAGCTTGTTCGATCCTGTTAGTGTACAACAATCCTCATATTTTGCAATGTTAGTATCATCTACTAAATAAAAAAATCTACGAACTAAAGAATTACCTTCACTACCTGGACCCATTGAACCATTGCACCACTAGACAATTGATCTTGCATCTGTCAACTTTACACTGCTTGTGTACTTTAACTCTTCTCGTGCTAGGGCTCTTTTGATACATGCACCTGCTCCATCATGCTCCCCCTTTCCATGCTCGGCCTCTAAGAAGTTCCACATATGTTGAACACCACTAATCCTATGCATCCTGCTTAACCAGTAAAACATTATGGCATTCTTGAATTGTGATGTACAATTATCTGACCATATGATATGCTAACTAAATGATATGCCCCTGCTAGCCAGATCAACATAGAACATATGAAAGCAACCTTGAACAAACTATGTAGAATGTGTGCGATCATCACTGATGTAAAAGTGATACTCCCTCAATACTTTCCTGTTTTCCTATGTACTATCATTTTCATGAATGAATGCTATATGTACAAATATAGAAACTTGCACGAAGTTGTAGTATTGTGATTGCACCTTGTTCTATGGTTGTAGTGTGTAGTTCTCAGAGAAGTCGACAACTGAAATGATATGACAAAGTGGAGATGTGTCCTTGCATAACCTGAAATGTGATTCCAACCATTGTGCTCTGTGTGTATGTGTTGCATAATCATAAACCACCCAATCACGGAAAATGCCCATAAACTGATACACTAGAATCTTATTACTGACCAATTTAAAATTCTTTGCTTCTTTCCCATCTTTTAGACTGTATGCCACTATCTTATATTTTCCAAATTCCACAATTTTGTCTCCAATTGTTTGTGTACTATCCATGTGTTGCCAAATTGGAAAATGTTGCATGCCACCACAATGATCACATGTGCCATCCAAACATGATTTTTTGTAAAAAAATTGACCATCCTCTCTTTCACATAAAATGGAAGACAAAAATTTCCTTGATGATTTAGGTGGAGGCATTATGTTACATTCTTGCAAAACATTGTCAGTATGCATATCTACACATATATGTCGATACACATCATAATGGTTAGAAAACTCAATATGAACCCTACAACAACAAGTAGTGCGTGTATGATTTATTTTGACATAAAAAGGATTTAGCATTTCAAAATACCTTTGACATATTTTAATTTCAGGAAACTTTTGTACAAAATCAACAAAAAATTGGGTTTGAGTGGCATCCAAATAATGTATTGGATGTGGCTCATGGTTTTTACCCAAAAATGCCCATAACTCATTGCTATTTGGATCCTCCACTCTTTCACACCTTCCTTTGGATCTCATTAGAGATGATCTACTTATTTTCAAATACTTACTTGCCCTTGTAAGGTTCACCTTGATCCTTGTTTGACTGCTTAATAGTGTTGTTGTCATCACACGTCGTGTGGCACAACTATCCTTCGTGCGTGAGGTGGAACCCATGCTCTCCTATGCACTCATCAAGTTATTTACAATGGAATTTTCACTTGAGTGATTCAAAAATCTTAGCCCAAGAGCCTTCATGGTGGGCCTAAATTTGAGTTGCCTCATCATTTCAACAAATAGTTGGCATCTTCCACCCTCACTTAGCTTTGCAAAAAACAAACTCCATATCCTTTCTGCATATCTATGACATGTACATTTTTGAATCTTATTAGGCATCCATTTCAAAACATTGAAATCAATATCAATCAAAAATGTAAGTTTTCTATACAAAACGCTAGGAGGATTTCTCAAATGTAAATTTGTGTCAATATTGGGAAGGTCAACAACATTGAGGATAGATTATGTACCTTTAATTGGAGGTACAATTGATGACATACCTTGAGATTGACATGTAAACGATGTTGTACCTCCAACTTGAGATGTCGTTTGTGGAGTTCCTTCAAATAGAGATGTGTTTGCTGATGTAATTTCAAAACGCAATGTTTTTGATGGTGTGTCTTCAATTGGAGATGTGATTTCCGATGTACCTGGAAAACCACATGTTGTTGTCAATGTGTCTTCAACTGGAGATGTGCATTGAGATTCACCTATGGTTTATGATGTGCCCCCAAATTTCCTCATTCATGCCCTTTTGTTTTCCAATTTGACATCTCTCTTAGATTGCACGGGAATTTGTGGTTGTATGGGCTGCAATTCCTTTGCTTCACAAGCTACATTTTTTTATTCTCTTCTCCTTGCATTTTTAACTATATGTTCTTCTAGTGTTATAGGCCTCGTTCGTTTCCTCAGCATGACCACAAACACACATAGAACAAAATTGATGCAGAGAGGGGTGGAAACCATTCAATACAACAAATCAATGAGAATCGCAAAACTAGGGTATAAATTGTTTCCACCTAAATGAAAACTAGAGACTCTTGTGTTTATTTTTATCAAAACCAAATTTTTGATTGTCAACAAAGTCATGAAGAATATAGATTCAAAGAAGGGTTTGTGATGCTATATATTATCATTATTCACTATTTCTTTGGCAATGAGGTTTTCCAAATTAGATGAAAATAAAAAATTTCCAAATTAGTTGAAAAAATAATGAAATACAATGAGTTCCACTAGCCATGCTGGAAATGGACTACTATAAGCAATGCAAATAGAATTCATAAGTAAATTTATGTTAATTAAATTTCATGTTTTTATTTTTTTTTGTTCTTCAAACTAGATAAATTGAACTTTTTTATGCAAATCCCATCTAATTCAATGTTGAATTCTAAGTCCAATTGTTATGATTAATAAAATCATTAAGGAAATTTAGTTTATATTGTCAAAATAAAACAAATATACTAAATACAAATATTTCAATTTACCAAAATGAATATATTACCTCATATAATCTAAAATGATGTAGAAAATTCAAAATATCTTCTTCTACATTGTATACCATGCAGATTAGTGGTAAAAAGGTGATGGATCAAGCATAGATTGGTACAATATGAAGTCAACTATAGAAAAAATGCATTTCTGACTCGGATAAAGCGCCGAACCAGATAAACACAGGATAATGTGGGCCTGAATCACATGGTCAACCCTGATTTTTACCATTTCAAGGTAAAACCTATTTGGCGAGCGCCAAATATGTTCCTCTGAAAAGGAGAGACTTCAGAGAGAGGGAGAGACACAAAGTGGGAGAGAGATAGAGGGAGTGAGAGAGAGGGAGTGGTTGAGAGAGAGAGGGGGAGGGAGAGGGTGTGGGAGGGAGAAACCTAAGAGAGAGAAGTTGGGAGGGAGAAACCTAAGAGAAGGAGTCAAAGTGGGAGAGAGGGGGTGGGAAGGAGAGACCTAAGAAAGTAGGATGGTAGGTAAGTGAGGCCTGATAGAGAGGGATTGTGAGATAAGTGAGGCCTAATCCCTCAACCCCTATACCATGTCAACCCTCAACCCTTAACCCTTAACCTTTAAACCCTAATCCCTCAACCCCCATACCATGTCAACCCTCAACCCTTAACCCTTAACCTTTAAACCCTAATCCCTCAACCCCTATACCCTCTTAATCCCTCAACCCTCAACATTGAACCCTCAACCTTTAACCCTTAAACCCTAATCCCTCAACCCCCATACCCTATTAATCCCTCAACCCCTCAACCCTCAACCCTCAACCATTCAACCCTTATCCCTCAACCCCCATACCCTTTTAATCCCTCAACCCTTAAACCATAATCCCTCAACCCACATATCCTCTTAATCCCTCAACCCTCAACCCTCAACCCTCAACCCTCAACCCTCAACCCCTAATCCCTCAACCCCTATACCATCTTAATCCCTC